>JAYEVJ010000229.1:0-234802 GCA_036346265.1 Melocanna baccifera | reverse complement strand
AGGCATGGGAATAAAACACCACCTCACAGCACCATATTCGCCATAATAAAATGGTGTCGTAGAGCACAGGATTCAAACTATTGTTAGTATGGCAAGGAGTCTCCTGAAAAGCAAAGGTGTGCCTACTACATTTTGGGGAGAAGCTATCCAAACAGTAGTATATTTGTTGAACTGAGCACCAACTCAAAGCTTAGATGGTGTGACGCCATATGTAACATCCCAACTTTGGGATTTTCAAAAATGAGAAAATTTTAAAGCTTTTGTTGTATTCTGTTGACATTCGAATTTCTTTTGAGCATTTATTTGGAACTTCTCAAGTTTTGCGATTTGCAAATTGACAATAGGAGATAATATCCAAGTAAAACCATAACTATATTAATAAAATAAAATCAAGAAAATCCGGCAAACTAAATAACATCATATGCAAGGGCATATTGAATTTTGAGTCCCAATAATTAAACCAAGAATTCATTCTTTTTAAGTTCAATTAGTATATCAAACTCAAGGTTGGAAATTCAAAATTCAACCACAAACTTAAAACTCAAAAAAATAATAGAAGTGTAATTTAGAATTCAAATGTCCAAATTTACAAACACTACTCCTATTCTTTCTTCTCCTTTCTTTCTTCCAGCTTGCCTAGCCCCAAAAAGCTTTCGCCTTTCTGCCCAGCCAAGCCAGCCAGCCTCCTTCTTCTTTGCCTATGCTATGCCACGGTAAGATTTTCTTCGCGCGCCTTACCACTGAAAGTTAGCCACAATGCACGCCTTTGCCCCGTCTAGTCGGGCCGCTATGCCCTATGCCGCTCATCCTCCGCCACGCCCCAGCACATCCTCATTAGTAAACTCAAGATTACATCACGGCTCTATAGCCATGCCGAAGCCACGCCATCCGCTATGACTATTCAACCACTCTTCATGTGGCCACCCATTCCACCGCCTATAAGAGCTCAAATACTAACCCTGTAGCATTACCATCCTCCACTCATCCTTCCTCCTTGGAATCAAGTTCTCTCGGTAGTGTAGCTCGCCGTGACCCCTTTCTTCCCAAAGATCGATGTTCGGAGGATTGCCAACGAGGCTACCACCGATCACCCCTGGGACCGGAGCGCCGCCGCACTCTACGAACCCAACCCTAGCAGCCTCTCGGCCGACACCGCTAAGGAGATCCGACGCCGAACTTCCTCCTCGCCCACCACCGGTCCTCGCCAATAGCTTCTCTCAATCTTCCTCCCACATGGCCCAGCCCCTGTAACTTCCTACCCACCCCGAGATGCTCCTAGGCCAAGGAATTACTTCAAATTGCCTTGGATCACCATAGCTGCCCTCCCCATTCCATCGGTGCCCATGGTAGTTGCCGCCGCCACCCTCGCCAAATTGTCCGGCGTGAGGCTTTGGTCAGCAGTGCGTAGGACATGAGCAATCTATTTTGGTAATGCTCATGTTCGGCCGCTTCTATCGTCGACGTGAGCCCTTTCATTGTCGGCTGAATAGAGGTAGGAACCCTGGTTGATTTAGTGACTATTCGACGGTCCGAACGCTCTCCCGAACGATCAAACAAACCGAACGATTCCTCGTTGATCGAATCAGCACGCGCTCCACCGCTCGCATACCCAAGCATTCTCGGTCGATCCGAGCGTCCATCGCTAATCAAATGGTTCAAACGCCCCAATTATTCGGATAATCCGAACCTTCTCGCTGATCGAATGATTCATCGCTATCGAACGGCTTGCACGCCTCACTAGTTCGATAGTCCGAACCTTCCGCTCGATCGACGGTCCATTATCGATTTGATGGCCCGCGCACAGCACTTTTTAGTCGATCAATTTGAACTTAATTGCCGTAGGCCCCACTCAGTAAGTGAGAGGTACCTATGTCCTTTATAATTTTGGATTAATTCAAAAGAGAACTTTAAATAGGCATAACTTATTCATCTTAACGCCAAATTTGATGAAAGAAATTTCTAAATTCATCTAAATTCAAGATTTGTCTATTTGAACCAAAACCATGTCTTTTGAAGCTCATTTAAATTTGTTAAAAATATTTGGGTTGGGGTGTCCACGCTAATTAAGGATTTCTCTCAAAATAGTTGGATAAGATTATGAGAGATATTGATGAAACCATCAAATATTAATTTAGAGATCTACATATCTACCAAGAGTCCTATAAAAAAATAGTTTTTATACAAATGATATTGAAATACAATGGTATATGTGCATAAATCTAGGCACCCCATAAATTGGTCTTAATCAAAAATAAACTCTGTCAAGTGATAACTATAGTATACATAAAATAACAGCAATCTTTAATCAAAAGAGCATCTTTCAGTAGAAGGATCATGTTAAAAAGATATATAACTTCGTGCATCAACTAAAATATAATGACCGATGGGTCACAAATCGTTAAAAATAATCTAGCTAACCTACACCTTAATGAACCATGTGACAAAAAAACCAATTAATTAGACCCAAATTAAAATAACTCGCTAACAAACCGATGGATGGTAATTGAATTCTAGTCATACTCAGACTTTAACTAAGAGGAATATTTTACCCGAAAATGCCTGTAAACACTTGAAAGGCTCAGTAGTCACCGATCGTTAGTAAATAATAATTTAATAAAAATTAATTATTAATTGGAAAAATGAGCAATCCCATTATTTAGTAATTTATTAAATTAATCATGTGTCCATATCCCTTGCTTATTTGGCAACTACACCTCAAAATAATAATATATCGTGAATTCCTCGAAGATAAGAATTAAAAAGATTGATATAGATATACTGTTGATTTGTAAATATATATGTCCATATGTCCACCCCAACTTATGGAACCTCCTTAATAAATATAAAAGAATAATGTAAAAGTTATTAATAGAAAGATCGAGGCATGGTATTCTACACGGCAATGCCTAGCCATCCTTGAATCCGGCGGAATATAAAGGAATACGCCAGAGGCTACGGAAGCAAAAAACAAAACTTTTCTACCGCGCACCCAAGAACATCATGCTAAGGAAGGATCATGGATCGTTACCACTTAGACGCCAGCGCAATGGAAGAAGAATTGAAACCGATCCAATCACGCCGGCCGATGTAGTAGTGGAAGTAGCCGATCGTCCCGAACAGATCGCTCCTCCACGCACGCCGATCAAAGACCGCAACGAGCAGCGCCCCACCGTATCCACACGCCCGGCCGAACGCCGATCGCGAGTGTACTAGCACTCGTGGAGCGAGCTAGGGTTTGGCCTCGAGGTGGCGGCTAGGGTTTTGCTAGATGTTAACAGGACGAATCACCTCACCCCTCGCCTCCATATATATAGACCTCCTCACGGGGCCTTGCGGATCGAGGCCCATTAGGAGTCTATTCGATCTTTATCCGAATTGAGCCCATATCCGAATCATATTCGAATCGTGTTCCAACCCGTTAAGCGCAGGCGACCAGAGGTTCACGATACTTGGTCGTGACCGAAACGCCTTCCGGTCACCCCGTTAATAGCGCCTCTAGTAAGACATATTAACCCCAAAGTATATGTAAAGATCATATCGGCTGAACTCAGTAATGTTCTCTCATGTACGAATCCCTTTGCCTCACGATATAGATTGAGCTCAAGGCGAGACCCGTGTCATCCTCTTAATAGCTCAATCACTCTCTCGATTCCGTGATGGATTATAAACTCGTGATTGACTCAATCACCTTGGCATGGCCATGCACTTTCATAATCCATTACATCGAGGCCCAGATATCTCTCCCATAAGGAGGGGCAAATTCTATCTTGATCATTCACATCCCACTACATGTTTCATTGCAAACCCGAAGACTACTTTTATGACTACCCGCCACGGAGTAGTGTTTAGTAGTCCCAAAATAAGCTACTACTCATGTTGGGAACCATGATGATCTCAAGTCTAAGGATTCTACATAAACACTACTTGAGACCAACTAATGACACATGGAATCTCTCATGTCTCATGGCAGTCTATCCAACATATGTTCACTAACATATGTCCATATTATTGATTTGGTATCACCATACCATGATCCATGAGACATGATCATCAATCAATACATATGCTGATCTTTGTCTTTGAATCATATTTGTTCCTCATATGATATACGATCGTGATCATTTAGAAATAGCAACATCTTAGTATTTAAGAGTCTCATGAATAAGTCACATACTCATTGATCAATAATGATGATGTCTATTCCAAGGAACAAAATAATGTATCATAAACATAGTATGTGATATATATACAACATCTCCATGTTGCCTCTAGGCATATCACTAACAGCTTCCCACTTGCACTAGAGTCAACCATGTAGGTATCTAATACCCATTGCCCTAGTGTGAGCCTCATGCTTTGGTCGGGAAGCGCTTTGTCAACGGATCTGCAATGTTCAAATCCGCTTGTACTTTGCATATCTTCACATCGCTCTCCACTATCTCATGGATGAGATGAAATCGCCAGAAATGTGCTTGGACTTCGTGCGATCTAGGCTCCTTAGCTTGTGCAATGGCCCCACTATTGTCACAAAGAGGTCCATTGGGCCGAGGCACTAGCCATCACACCAAGCTCGAAATAAATTTCTTGATCCAAACAATGCCTCTTTGGCGCCTTCTTAAGCTCGCTATGTACTGGCTTCACAGAATCAAGAACCGCTTGTCGCTTGGAACTCTTCCACTACCGCACCGCCATTCAAAGTAACACAAATCCAGATTGCGATCTAAAATCATCTTTGTCGGCTTGGAAGCTAGCATCGTGTAACCATTTACAACGAGCTCTTCCTCACCTCCATAGACAAGGAACACATCTTTAGTTCTTCTCAAGTACTTCAAGATGTTCTTACGGCAATCCAAATGACTTTCACCGATCTCGATCGTATCTACTCGTAGCACTTAAAGCATACGAAACATCTGGACGTGTACAAAGCATGGCATACATAATGGACCCAATAGTCGAAGCATATGGAATCGCATTCATTTTATCCCGCTCATCAGGTGTACTAGGACACCGATTCTTGCGAGATTTATACCATGTGACATAGGTAGAAAACCTTTCTTGGAATCATGCATGTTGAACCTTTTCAACACCTTGTCAATGTACGTATCTTGGCTTAATCCAATTAGCCTTTTTGATCTATCTCTATAGATCTTGATGCCCAGAATATATGCTGCCTCTCCTAAGTCTTTCATAGAGAAACTATTTTTTAATGAAGACTTAACAGATTCGAGCAAAGGAATGTCATTTCCGATCGGTAATATGTCATCCACATATAAGACCGTAAATACGAGTGCGCTCCCACTAGCCTTTTGTAAACACAAGGCTCTTCTTCGTTCTTGATGAAACCAAACCCTTTGATTACTTCATCAAAACGAATGTTCCAACTCCGAGGTGCCTGCTTTAATCCATAAATGGATCTTTGGAGCTTGCATATCTTTCCATCTGATTGCGGATCGACAAAACCCATGGGCTGTGTCATGTACACATCCTCACTCAGATTTCCATTAAGGAAAGCTTTTGACATCCATTTGCCATATTTCATAGTCGAAATATGCAGCAATCGCTAGAATGATCCGAATAGACTTTAGCATTGCGACGGCGTAAAAGTTTCATCATAATCAATACCTTGAATTTGTTTGAAACCTTTGGCCACCAATCGCGCTTTATAGATGTGAACATTTCCATCTATGTCTATCTTTTCTTGAAAACCCATTTGCATTCAATGGTTTTAACACCATCGTGGATCAACCAAGTTCCAAACTTGATTACTGTGCATGGATTCAATTTCGATCTCATGGCTTCAAGCCATTTCTAGTCCGTCCCACCATCGCTTCTTCATAGGTCTTAGGCTCATCGTTGTCTAACAACAATATGTCCCGTTGTTGAGTAGTCAAGAACATGTACCTCTCGTGTGCACGACGTGACCTTCCGACCTACGTGGCCGTGTGTGTCCACAATGTGTTCTTCAACGCTTGTTCATCCTGCTGTGGTTCTCAGAGCTGAAACGTTATCAGTGTTTCTTGAATTTCTTCAAGTTGCACTGTGCTCCCACTATCCCTTCTTGAGAGAAACTCTTTCTCTAAGAAGACACCATGCCAGCGACAAACACTTTGCCTTCTCCTTGATTATAAAAGTAATATCCTTTGTTTCCTTAGGATACCCGATAAAGAAGCATTTATCGATTTAGGAGTGAGCTTATCAGATTGTAAACGTTTTACATAAGCCTCACATCCCCAAATCTTAAGAAAAGACAAGCTAGGACGTTGTCCCGTCCACATCTCATATGGTGTCTTTTCTCACGATTTTGATGGAACCTGCTTAGTGTGAACGCTTTGGTCAAGTTTCAAGAGCGTACTCCAAAAAGACAACGGAAAATCACTTTGGCTCATCATGGAGCGCACCATATCTAATAAGGTGCGATTTCTCCGCTCAGATACCCCATTCCATTGAGGTGTTCTCATGAGTCAATTGTGGAACAATTCCACAATCCTTTAGATGATTGCCAAACTCATGGCTCAAATACTCGCTCCACGATCGATCAGTAGAAACTTGATTGTCTTGCCTAAATGATTTTGCACTTCATTTTGGAATTTCTTGAACTTTTCAAAGGATTCGACTTATGCTTCATCAGTAAATATACCCATATCTACTAAAGTCATCGAAAAAGTTATGAAGTAATCAAAACCACCTCTGGTCATTAAGCTCATTGGTCCACATACATCGCATGTACGAGTGCCAATAAGTCATTTGCCCGCTCACCTTGACCGTGAAAGGTGCCTTTGTCATCTTGCCAAGTAAACAAGATTCGCATGTCTCTAATGATTCAAAATCAAATGAGTGCGAATACCATCTCTATGGAGCTTCGCATGCGTTTCTCATTTATGTGACCTAAGCGATAGTGCCAAATAAACGTGGGATTCAAATCATTCGACGTTGCCTCTTTGCATTAATGTTATAGACCGTGACCCTTCAAGAGTAAGAACGTATAACCCATTCACCAATGGAGTATGACAATAGAACATATCTTTGAAATAAAGAGAACAACCATTGTCCATAGATTTAAAGTCATAACCTTCGCTTGCAAACATGAAGCGTAAATAATGTTCTTTGAAAGAGATGGAACACAATAACAATTATTCAATTCCAAAACTAACTCGAAGGTAAAGACAATGGCATGGTGCCAACAATACCGCAAAGCAACTTTTGCTCCATTGCCAACGCGAAGATCCACTTCGCTCCTCCTCAAACTTCTACTTCTTATTAGCCCTCGCAACGATTTGCAAATGTGAGCAACCGATCCGGTATCAAATACCCAAGAATTAGTGGAAGAAGTAGCAAGATTGATTTCTATAACATTTATACTGAGTGGAAGTCATACTTCCCTTCTTCTTCTCAAGATCCTCCAAGTACTTTGGGCGTTCCTTTTCCAATGTCCCGATTGCTTACATGAGTAACAATCGCATCGTGATGAGCATCGCCTTCTTGTCTTTCTTGGCCTTAGAACCGCCGCGATCGCATCAGAGCTTTCTTTTGACCGCTTCTCTGACATAGGGCTTGCTCTGCCTTTGCATCATCATCACATGATTGCTGCTTTTCTTAATGCTTTCCTCGGCAGATTTTAGCATCCCATGCAACTCACCGTGGTCTTGTCTAGGTTGTTCATGTTAAAGTTCATTATGAATGGCTCAAAGCTCGGGGGAGCGATCGAGAATCACATCGCAGAGCCAACTCTGGCTAAGGGAAAACCAAGCTTTTCCGCACTCTCAATGTAGCCAATCATCTTAATCACATGAGGGTCGACGGATTCCCTTCGCAAGCTCGCACGCAAATAAGGACTTTGAAGTATTGAACCTCTCACCCTTGCTTGGTTCTCAAACATACCACGAGCCCCACAATGATATTGTAGGCATCTGTGTTCTCATATTGCTTCAAGCTCAGAGGACATTGTGGCAAGCATGAGATAGCTCACATCAAGGCAATCATTCGCTTGCTTCTCATAAGCTCCGTGCAGCTCACAAGTAGAGCATTATCGTGCAAGTTTTCTGGTAAGGAGACTCAAGGACATACTCCTTGCGCTCTTGCTTGAGAACAATTCTCAAGTTGCGATACCAATCCAAAATTTGTTCCATTGAGTTTTTCTTTCTCAAGGACAGATCGCAAATTAAAAGTACTGGATGTGGCGTTAGCTGACATGATCTACAACATAAGAATATGCAAAGTTTAGCACTATGTTTATGTTCATCTTTTATTAAACTATTTAGCAAAAGACTCCCACTATGAGTTTTACAACAAAAACTCTCTCTAAGTTACATAGTGGGTAAAGATCCTCATTTCACTAATTCCTAGTGAGCTTTGGCATCACGGCTAAAAAACTAGTGACATGGGTAAGCAACACCTTGCTAATCACATCCCTATGTGACTCTACTTTGGGTGACATCGATATGCCTCGCCCCAATCTATGCCCCAAGGTCCAAAACTATTTTGATAACCTTGTTAAGTAAACCAAATGCTTCCGCATGTAGATGTCCGACATTTACCCTAAATGATGATGATAACCGATGGCACTCTACTTTGGTAGACCTACCATGCGGTGATCATTATCTTTTGGTGCAGCATATGGAAGGGCATTAACACCTAATTTTAAGAGGGATTCTATCCTACCAAAGCAACATATCACATATATCATTGCATAAGAATAAGATAGATAACATCATAGATAAACACATTTAACTGTGAAGTAGTATGGCCCAAAAATGGTGATATCCATCTCCAAGTAGGTGTAGACGATCTCCATCCTCCACATCACTCCTTTAGGCCACCATGCTTAAAAGCTTGTAACCTCAAAACTAGGCTACTACCTATAATAGCTAGAAATTGAAGATTACAAAGATAGATTCAAGCATTAAGGTCAACACGCAGGTCGTTAAATACAATATATATATATACAGCTAACAATAGCTGTAATAATCATGACACGCAGGGCATGAACGAATGTTACATGCATCACATACATCTCATACATTCAAATAAGCTATAGGGCCATACTATTCACACCATTCCCTGCAAAAACAAGTTAGACGTAGAATCGCATTCTACCTAACGATGTAAACCCACGACGCTATACAAGGGGGGATACACACGGCGGTCCCAATTATATTGATCGCATCTATGAAATCGCTATGAAAATCTTATCGAGCCGATCAAATCAACCCAAATTCGAGCCATTCAAAATGTCTCAATTTTCATTAGATCAATCATATTGATCATCGCGATCGGTATACTTGAGGAGACCACAACACAAGACCTCGATATGTTGGCTCGATCTATCGACAGCGCGCAGCTAGCCCCGATGGTGATTCCACCGTAGGGGCAAGTCGCGCAGACATCAAAGAAGGAGCACGAACTAATCTTTTTGGCCTTATGATGCTATCAACTCATACCTATTTCAACCCTTATGACCGATTGATCTCATCAACCCGTATACCTGATTTAGACCGTAATAGATCCAATCTACTACTATCACATATCAACATATGCGCTGATCCGCATTGCAAACTAAGCAAGATGGCTCGATACCACTAAAGGAATACGCGTAGGCTACGGAAGCGTAAAACAAAACTTTTCTACCGCACACCCAAGAACATCATGCTAAGGAAGGATCATGGATCGTTACCACTTAGACGCCGCAGCCAATAGCCGAAGAAGAATTGGAAACCGATCCAATCACGCGCCGATGTAGTAGTGGAAGTAGCCGATCGTCCCAACAGATCGCTCCTCCACGCACGCCGATCAAGATCGCAACGCAGCGCCGCTTCACCGTATCCACACGCCCGGGTCGAACGCCATCGCGAGTGTACTAGCACTCGGAGCGCTAGGGTTTGCCTGAGGTGGCGCTAGGTTTTGCTAGATGTTAACAGGACGAATCACCTCGCCCTCGCCTCCATATATATAGACCTCTCACGTGGGCCTTGCGGATCGAGGCCCATTAGGAGTCTATTCGATCTTTATCCGAATTGAGCCCATATCCGAATCATATTCGAATCGTTGTTCCAACCCGTTAAGCGCGCGCACCAGAGGTTCACGATACTTGGTCGTGACCAAAACGCCTTTCCCACCCGTAATAGCGCCTCTAGTAAGACATATTAACCCCAAAGTATATGTAAAGATCATATCGCTGAACTCGTAATGTTCTCTCATGTACGAATCCCTTTGCCTCACGATATAGATTGAGCTCAAGGCAGACTCGTGTCATCCTCTTAATAGCTCAATCACTCTCTCGATTCCGTGATGGATTATAAACTCGTGATCGACTCAATCACCTTGGCATGGCCATGCACTTTCATAATCCATTACATCGAGGCCCAGAGATATCTCTCCCATAAGGAGGGGCAAATTCTATCTTGATCATTCACATCCCACTACATGTTTCATTGCAAACCCAAGACTACTTTTATGACTACCCAGCACGGAGTAGTGTTTAGTAGTTCCAAAATAAGCTACTACTCATGTTGGGAACCATGATGATCTCAAGTCTAAGGATTCTACATAAACACTACTTGAGACCAACTAATGACACATGGAATCTCTGCAGTGTCTCATGGCAGGTCTATCCAACATATGTTCACTAACATATGTCCATATTATTGATTTGGTATCACCATACCATGATCCATGAGACATGATCATCAATCAATACATATGCTGATCTTTGTCTTTGAATCATATTCGTTCCTCATATGATATACGATCAGAGATCATTTAGAAATAGCAACATCTTAGTATTTAAGAGTCTCATGAATAAATCACATACTCATTGATCAATAATGATGATGTCTATTCCAAGGAACAAAATAATGTATCATAAACATAGTATGTGATATATATACAACATCTCCATGTTGCCTCTAGGGCATATCACTAATGTAATATTCCCATGAATATTTCTCTCATCATGAACCTTTCCTTGACATTCGCCTCCTCAAGGATTTCCTCCATCATTACTCACATTCCTCAAACCACATTTGACTCAAAATAACCCGCGCCTAATAAACTCTATCCTAGCTCACCCATGTAATCTTAATAAAACCAAATTGAATTCATTTAGATTTATTTGGGCCTTTTGAGTTATTTGCATTTATTTAGATTCAGTTGTTTAGCTCGTAATTAGAAATGGAGCCCTGAAAAAAAGTAGATCAAGCGAGTCCAAGATCCAGATGAAGATGCGGATCAGGAGCTCAAGATCATCAAATGAGAAAGCTTCGAGAGAGCTCAAGACCGTGGTAAACCGCGCAAAGTGAGTCAATACTTTGATCATGTTAAACCTACCTTTTAAGGAAGTGATTTCTGTTTAAATTATCATATTGTATGTCGATATTTTATATGCAAATCTATGACTGATTTAAAGCACTAGCTACATGCCCATTAATTAACTTGTTAGTATTACATTCCCTTGTGACATTCTGAACTTGTGTGCCTTGTCACCTTAGACAAATTATAATGGTAGCCCTTTCGAAAAATAGATCTATGTTTACTCACAATGCTTAGTACTACTCGGATACTGAGGGTCGCTAAATGCCCCAAGCATCACTTTACTCATACAAATGGATTTGGGAAAATAGTCGGTATATTTTCACATGGTATTTTATATTCCCAAAATCCTCAAAGATGCTTATTTATCCGGTGGATGGTAAGAGGGGCAAAAGTGTGGATGCACGAGAACAAATGGATTGTGGTATAATTGTCTACATAACCTTAAAGACCGAATTGGGTCATGACCTCTCAATGTAAAATAGTACAACCACAAGTCTCAGAATTGCAACTTGGCTAAGTAAATCTATCGAACCCCCAGACTCATCTCATAGGTAGGAGAAAGAATTGGAATACTGCAAAGGTAAGGGGAGGCTTAAAGGGACACCAAGGGTAGGGTGAAGTTTGCCAACTGTGTTAGACGTTGGGGAAGGCGGAGTCCTGTTGTACTAGACATTGTGGTAAACATCCCAAGCAACGTATGAGACCCATCGCAAGTGGGAGAAGCCCATAGAGTGAGATGACAAAAGGAGCCAAATATTTCAAAAAGTTTCTGTGATGATTTACTCAACCGCATGACTAAGGAATCGTGTGGAGCAATGAGAAGATTGTCTCTTGTGGTGAAAGTGTACAAACTTTGCAAAGTAAAAACTATTCGAATAGCCGTGCCTACGATCATGGACGGGCATAGGAACTTAACTTGAGATAGTTCTATTTCAAAAACTTTATCGGTGAGATTGAAAAAGTGGTGGACTGTGAAAAACCCTAATTTGTGTTGCCCTAGGTGTCGCCCCAATGATAAAGTTAGGCGGATATAACGCCGAAAGATTAGCATGAGGTACAGAAACCATATAACAGTAGATGGAATCTAGATCGCTAGTATTAATGCATTTTTTTCACACATTTACAAAGTTTGTTTTAGTTAATATGTTAGGTCTCAAGGAATTTCTATGTATCATATTCGTAAAAGCAATTTACAGCAAATAAAATAACCTGAGCCTTCCCTTGGTAAGCCATGCATGTTATTTATTTGCATACTGTGTATTGACTCACAAAGCACGGTGGTTTGTACTCACCCTCACTCACTCAACTAATCTAGAATCAGGAGTCAAATCGCTAAGCTTCAGCACTGCACCAAGTTATGATGGTAAAGAGGATGAAGAGGCCAAGAACTAAGTCACAAACCCCAATTGGATGCCTATGGGCATGTCTTGAGGGCCCCACCTGTGTGAAGTTTCTATTTCTAGTGCTGCATTTTATTGATTTTAACTTGATCGGCCCATAAGTAAGTCTACTAATATTTTACACTTCCACATGATATGTACTTTGATGTTCAGTAATATATATGTGAACACTATCTACTGATCTAGGGAATAGTGTGGTGGAATCATAGAAGATTCTAGATTGAAAAATCTGGGTCCGACATCATACCAAATGTGGACTAGCTGGAAGCCCAATGTACATCATTTGCGTGTGTTCAGCTATTTGGCGCATGTCAAAATAGTGAGTCCTCATGCCAAGAAGCTAGATGATAGAAGTGTGCAGATGGTCTTTCTTGGGTACGAGCTAGGATCCAAAGCTTATTGCATCTATGGTCCAAGAGAGAAAAAAATTATGTATAAGCAAAGATATAATCTTTGATGAGGACAAGGAATGTTGTCGGGAATCATTGCATGCAGAAGGTGGTCATGGACTTAACTCTACTGATGTGTTCACCATGCATCTTGCGGCAACTAGCTTGAATGTCACGACTGAACAATTCGCTTGTGGCGCAAATGCTTCATCGAACAGTGTGCAGTATGTGGCAACATCATTGATCATGACGACTACTATAACACCAACCACAGGTGGTGGTTCAGTATCTCACGAGGCTTCAACACGGCTCCCAGCCATTTCACCAACCTTGCGGACTTCGCCAACCCAAGCTACCACAATGCTATCGAGCTATTTTCCAATAGCGTTCACCACTGCTGACCACGACACAAGCTCGGAAGGTCCAAGAAAGTACCATTCCTTGTAGGAAATTTACGATGAGACCCATGACATTGAAAAGGAGGTTGGGCTCTATTTTCTCTTTAAGGATGAGGCAACAACTTATGAAGAAGTAGCTTCGAATGAGAATTAGAAGCAAGCCATGCTTAAGAAAGTTGCAGTAGTCCGAAGAAACAACACTTGGGAGCTATCAAAGCTACTAGCAAGCAACGAGCTATAGGCCTCAAATGGATTTATGAAGTCAAGAAAAATCCAAAAGGGGAGGTGGTGAAGTACAAGGCTCGCCTAGTAGCTAAAGGTTATGTCTAGTCGCAAGGAGTGGATTTCACTAAGGTATTCGCCTCGTTGCATGATTAGAAACAGTGAGATTGTTGCTCACATTGGTGGCTCATCAAGACTGGCAAGTGCACCATATGGATGTAAAATCAACTGTTCTTAATGGTGAGTTGGAGGAAGAAGTATTTGTTGTGCAGCCGCAAGGTTTTGTTGAAAAAGGATGTGAAAATGATGTACTAAAACTTGAGCATGATGTCTACAAGAAGTTGAGGATGCCATATAAATTGTGGGGGTGTATGTTAATGATCTCATCATCATAGGATCCAACTCAGAAGACATTGCATGTTCAAAGGGAAGATGAAGGAGTTGTTTGAAATGAGTGATATTGTACCTCTGAGTTTCTATCTCTGCATTGAGGTGAAGCAAGGACCACAGTTGCTCACATTGTGCTAGTCGGCATATGCCATGAAGATACTTGAGAAGCCGAGCATGGGTGATTGTAACTCCACTCAAGTTCCAATGGACCCAAGAACAAAGCTCATTAAAACCAATTCAAGTTCGACAGTAGATGCAACCCTGTATCGCAGCACCATTAGAAGCTTGAGGTACTTGATGAACACATGGCCAGACTTAGCATATTCTATTGGTGTGGCGCCGCTATATCGAGGTTCCACAACAACACACATGGTGTTTGTGAAACAAATTTGGACGTATGTAGAAGGCACAATCAATCATGGATGCTGTTATGCAAAGGGCAAGCAAAAAAGGAGGTATATCACATGATACAGTGAAAGTGACCTTGAGGGTGACATCGACAATTGCAAGAGTACTACAGGTGTTATCTTGTTTCTGAGCAAGCCCCATCACATGGGGTCATAGAAGCAAAGGGTGGTAGCTCTGTCTTCATGTAAAGCAGAGTACATAGCAGCCACTATTGTAGCTTGTCAAGGAGTCTGGTTGTGGTGCTTGTTGCAAGAGATAAAAGAAGATGTACCCATGGTAGTTATGAAGGTGAACAACAAATTAGCTATTGCTCTTACTAAGAATCCACCACGAGAGGAGCAAGCATATAGATACTTGGTACCATTTCATCCATAATTGTGTGGAGAAAGGAGAGATAAGTGGAACATGTGAGAACCGAAGACTAAGTGTAACATCCTGATTTTCAGAGCTTTTTAAAACCTTGAATTTAAAAATTAATTTTTGAATTTTTTTGGAATTAATAAAGCTTAATTTGAATTTTTAGAATTTTAAAAGGATTTAATATGATTAAATTAAACTTCAACATTTGCTAAAAATATTTTATTTGAGTTCCTTGTCTCTCGTGATTTTTCTGTATTTTTGGTGAATTTTTGGGATTTATTTGCTATTTTCTAGAGCTCTTGGCATTTTATTTGAATTTCAAAATTATTTAACCGGGAAAACCTCACCGCCGATTCCCGCCCGTACACGCTAACGCAAGATCGCGGCGCCCGCCCGCCAAGCGCAACCGCTCCCGCTTACTCGCCTGCCGTCCGACGACGCGCTTCGCCACGCTGCCGCCTCCTCGCTCGGCCGGCCATGGCGCCGCCGCCCGGCCACTCGCGCCGAGCCGGCCTATCAACCCCGCACCACGCTGCCACGCATCCACTCGCGCTGCCGCGCGCGCCGCGCGCTTAACCCTAGCGCCGCCGCCGCGCGCGTTGGATTCGCCACGCGGCAGACCAGCGCAGCACTTCGCCGCTTCCTCTCGCCCGCCCGATCCCGCCCCGCCACGTGCCGCCATCCCACTGTCCGCACCGCCGCAACCCTAACTCCTAACCTCGCTGCCGCCCCGCGACGCTCGCACACGCCGTTGATCGCCGCGCCGATCTCGCCGCCCAACCGATCCGAGCCGCACTCGCGCCAGAATCGAATCGAACTCGCCGGCCGCATGATAAAACCCGGTGGCCGCTTGCCGGCGTGCCTCGCCGCCGCCTCACCGCCGCCGCGCCGCCTCCGCGCGCCACGCCACCATTCCCGAGTCGCACCGCCGCCGCCCATGCGCCCCTCGCTGCCGCCGCCGCCATTGCCGCCATTGCCGACCCCGCCGATGAGCCGCTGCCGCCTTCGCCCGCATCGCCTCGCGCTGCGCCCGCCTCGCCGCCGCACTCCGCGCCAAGGCTGCCTTGGTCCGCGCGCCGCCACCCGCGCACTTCGCGCGCTCGACGCCACGCGGTGCGCGCCACGCGCCGCCCATCGCCGCGCCCCGCCGAGCCACGCTGCGGCGATCCCCGCCGCCCGCCCCCACGCCGCCTCATCGCCGCGCCCATCCGATCTCAACCAAAGGCTCAGACGCGCCGCGCTCGCCCGCAACCGTTGATCCCGCCGCCCGAGCCCTCGCCACGTTATCCCTAGTCCACATGGCTCGCCACGGGCATGCCACGCCGCCAAAATCGCCCGCCCGCCACGCCACCCTTGCCACGCTGGCGGCACCAGCCGCATGCCACGCCAGCCCTAACCGAGCCGCACAAGACCGCCTCCCGCATGCACCGCTCGGTGGATCGGGTTCACCGTGGACCGGATATTCCGCCCACCGGTTCACAAAGACAAAGACAGGTTTATTTTTCGAGAGCCCGCTCTCCTCCGTCCCTAGCTTCGATTGACCCCGTTCTTTTTTCTAAATTCATCTAAAATCGAGCTCTAGCTTTTGGTTCTAGTTTCATGGTTTTTTAGAGTTCATTTGATTATTATTTTATGTGTTTTTCTTGTTTCGCTCGTTTTCTCTCGTTAGATTCGGATTCCGGAGGAGCAGGATCGACGCCCGAAGACCAAGAGTACCTCACTGAGCATAAACAAGGCAAGTCGTGTCCTTTGATCATGTTGAACCTAGTTTGCAATCTATTATTTAATTATTTTATTTTAAATTACATCGCATCGCTATTTTTATTCAAACCCTTGTATTGGTAGTTATCGTCCCAATTGAATTCATCTCTCTTTGATAATTTGGAATGACATGATATCATTGTCACCTTAGGTTGGGAAATATACTAGTGATGCTAGGTTATTTGTCACATGGGTTGGTATGATAGAATGCTTAGTTTTGCTTATTTGTACGATTGGGTTTATCATCACACGTGAATAATTAATTTGACTTAATGAGATATTGAACCGTGGTTGGAGCCACAGCAGATCGTGGTTGGTGCCACAGTATTAAAATTTATACCATGACGTTGGTGCGTCATCGGCGGTGGTTATACAAATTGGTTTTCACTCGGGCGAGTGATCATGCAGTAAAGGGGGAAGTGTTGGAGTACTTCGAGGGATAAGGTAGTCTCACCCGGGTATACTTAAGGACTTAACTTTGTATGCCATTGATCTGAGTCTTATCGTGCAAACCACATGTCTGGTATGGGACGGATCTAGCTGACTAATTTGGGATGTTTCAACTTTAATCTTGCCATTGTGATGAACATGGTTGCTGATTTCCATGTGGCGCAAGGGGGGTGTGATACGAAACCCTAGCGGACGGATTGAGTTGTAACTGAACTTTGTAAAGGCCTTGTTGTGGTTACCTTCGGCCGGGGCTAATCACATCGTGTGGGTACAGTTGTGCAACATCTGCAGAGTGTAAAACTATTCGAATAGCCGTGTCCTCGGTCATGGACAATGCTTGGTGATTTCACACGAGGGGTAGTTATTTCTGAAAACTTGTGTATTGTGGTTGGACAGTGGATGGTTAATCCATTGTTGGTTTAGCTTATGGATAGGAGGTCCATAAGCAGTTGGTTTAGCTTGTGGATGGGAGATCCGCAAGTGGTTATGTCAATTCCTTTGATTACTTATTTATTATTGTTTTACTTAAAGTTTGCTTTTAATCTATTTATTGTATTTTTAAATGTCATTTTATGCAAATTAACCTTTCAGCATTCCTTTGGTAAGGCTTGCATACTATATTGCATTCATTTGTTACAAATGACTTGTCGAAAATACCAATGTACTTACGGCTGTATGCCCAATGTTGCTCAGTTGAGAAAGAGGAGTATCACCAGCAGGAGGTTCCAGAAGGAGAGTACTTCGACGACTTCGCAGATTAGGCTTCGTTCTCCACTCGATAGTCTGTGGGCTTGTCGATTGGCCACTCACTTTATTTTGGATTTCCGCTGGTAGTTTTGTTAAGCCCTTCGGGCTAATCTATTGTAAGCTTGACTATAAGGTCATACCTTTTGAGATTTATCGATATTTGAGTTTTTCCTTTATTTTATCATGTATATGATTGTGATGACATCTATGTTTGATCAGTGTGCACTAGCGTGATCCCGAGACTAGTGCAAGATACACAGAGAGTCCTGATTTGCATATTCGGTCTCGACAAGAAGTAGCATACATGAAGTGTAACATGAGAACCAAAGAGCATGTAGCGTATATTATGACCAAGGCTTTAGGTCGATAGAAACTTGTTAAGCACTAGAGCTGGCATGAAGGACATAACTGAGATACAAACATGATTAAGGGGGATGATTGTTGAGTTAATCATGTTTAGTTCAGTTTGCATTAGCATTCTAATAAGTTAATTTAGTGCATGGCATTGCTAGTCCGCATGTCCTGCACAAGTATTTGTATTCTCGCGTGCATGTACACCGCACCTTTAGCTTTGATATTTTCTACATAATTGTACAATGCCCAAGGGCATTGTATGAGCGAGTCTTTGGGATTGTGGCTGTTTTTTAGTCATGTTAGTTGGCCTGTTCTTTTGCATTTGATCACTTCTATTATGTTATAAAAAAGTGCAAGAGAAAAGGACGCTCGTAGTTACGGTGTCGCAAAAAAAATTAACTCTTGTGTGTCTCTGTTCATCATCTTGTTCCCAAGAATTATGCGCACATGTGAGAGTCCTTGAGCTTGTGTGTGTTTTTACCCCCAATAGACGCACCTCTAGCAACTCTGTGGTGGTATGCATCCACAATACTAAGTCTTTGCAGATGCTGCCAAGAATACGCATGAACACACAAGGCATCCCTTCTTAGTGCTCTTGCGAGTAGCAAATGGGAGGGGAAGACTAGCAACTGCAAAATTATAAAAATTAGAAGGAGATTAATTGGCATGAAACCATCCAAAATTACTAGCCAACTCAAAAATAGCAAAATTTGATGCAAACATATATGTTCGATCCCAAAGATTGCCAAAGTATAGAAACATTTCGTCAATTGAAGTAGATGGCGCCACTATCTGCTCAACCCATCAAATCTCTAGCAGTGGATATAGCTGCCGGCCCGCTGCGCACCCTCCTCAACTTGGAAGCAGTAGCATCACTGAAATTGTTCGAGTCGCTGCCTTGTCACAGCTGCCATCGCCACAGCATCTTGTAGGTCTAGAGCGTCGGAATGGGCATGTTTCGATTCACTCAAATTAGATGTAACATACTATGAATGCCAATGGATTATTAGACAATGATTATGTCTAATACGTGAATGAATTAGAATTCCATGCCCCGGGGATAGTAGTTTGGATGTCAGCTTGATCACATCGACTGGCGGCGACGACAGAGGAACTTTGGCGGTTGCATTAAGCAGAGGCAGAAGTAGGGCACAGGAGTGGATAGAAAGAGGGTAGCATCGTCAGCTCTAATGGCAGGAACAATAATTTAATGAAAGTGGTAAGAATACTAACAGTGACAAAACTAAGTTGTATTAAAATGAAGTAAAGTTTTTTATTGTATTTTCCTAAAGTGTGCATCATTGGGTGGTATGGAACAAATTTTTCCTGAAAAAGTGGTATGGAATCAAAATTTTCTAAAATAAAGGTCTGACCTCCCTAGTCCCCACTAAGCTATCGTAAGGGCGCCCTAGTACCCACTGAGTAGGACCTTACCACCGATGCTGATGGCATAGTAGCGGAAGGTAGGATCCACCTTGTTGTCGACCACATCGAGCTCACCTCCACCTTCTCGATGCTGGATCCATGTCGCCTCCACCTCCCAATGTGGTGATGTTGGATTCCACCTCCTCCGCTACTAGATTCCTCCTCATCGCTCACCGCCGCCTCGCACCTCGCCTCCGTTTAGGTACCCCACTACTCCCCTTGTAAGGACAAGGAGGCTAAATAGAGGGGGTGAATAGGCAGTTTTAAAATTCTTTTAGGTAAAATCGATTTTATATGCAGAAGCGTAAATCAAATTGTTTTACACAATTAAAGACTAATAGACTAGTCTCAACTAAATGCACTCGTAACCTAAGTTTATATTAAGGTTTGCAATCCTAGGGTGATAAGTAAGCAATTTAATTCTAGCAACATAAATTGAACAAATTAAATGAGCACAATAGAGCAAACTACAATGACACAATCTTCTTACCATGGTGTTTGGAGACTTGCCAATCTTTCCTGATCCACACTGAGGTAAGCCCAAACGAATTGGATAGACTTCACGAATTAAGCCAAGCAGCTCAATCCACTAGGGTTTGATACTGACCAACTAGTAAACTAGCTGATGTGTAGAGTGGCCCGATCTTCATGGTAAAAATAGCAACGATCACACCCTCTTCCTTGTTGCAGCTAGGGTTTCAACCCCTCCTTCCTCCTTGCACTGACTTGTGGGGTTAGGGTTTTGACCAAGGTAGAGCAGCCGAACAACACCTATTCTCCCCCTTTTATGTCTTATGTAGATGAAAGTTAGGGTTGAAATGCACTAATCAACCATGAATATTGTTGATTAGAAGCAATCAACCATGAACTCTCCAAATTGTGAGTACTGTTCATGAATTGAAGAGGGATATTGTAAAGATTCGATCTTGAGAACAACAATAAAGCTCTCAGTCCACAAAATCGCAAAGAAATCCTAATCGGAAACTCTCATGCAATCACAAGCACACAAGTTTGTACCACAAACATTGTGATTTCTATATATTCTCTCAAAGATATCTGATCTATTCTTTACATGGGGTATCACGTGGCCTTATATTGGTGCCTCAAGGCACGGCCGACTCAAACTCAAATCCTACCTAAGGCTGACTCCTACCACGACACAAAATCCCATCTCAAAAGGAAATCTCCTATTCGGAGTCTACCACAAATGAAACAAATCAAAATGGAAAAGGAAACATATCCAGACTCAAAAACAAACAACTGCATATGAAAATAGAAACCGACTAGTAGGGACTCGGATTCTTCCAACAAGGAAATTCATGTTTGGCTTGATCTCTTCCTGGCTCATCTTGTCATGGATATTTTCCTAGCTCATCTCCCCTTGCGCATGGCTTGGTTTGATATTGGTTCCTAGCTCCTCCTCTTTGGCTTGGCATTCTAGCTCCACATGGCTACACACTCAACCTCCTAGTTGTGCACGGCAAGGAAACCCACTCAGATTGATATGGCTTAGCTGGATTCCCTCCCTTATTTCTTCAACATAAGAAATAATGGATTCCCTCCCTTCTTTCTTCTCACAAGCTTTTTTGAGAAGATCACTGGCACAACTCTTCTAAGCTGTCTAGGAGACAGCAACCTCTAAGAGTAACAAATTGGAGATGCTCACTTGAACAAATCAAGTGTCAAAGCTCAATGAATACTCAATCTACCACCAAGTACAATACATGCACAAGGATTTCACTCTTCAAGCACACTAAGTGCAACACATATACACAAGAGGTCAGAGAGTTTGCTCTTAAGGAAGTAAAATAATGCACATCACCTTTGTCCAACCGACCACAAGAGGGTATTTAAACTCCACATTAAAAAACTAGTCGTTAGAGCAAGATTCAACACTAAGCAGCCAAAACTGGTCTGACCATCAACTAATGACAGATCAGATTGACTTGCCCTGCAACGACTGGAAAACTAACTGTTATAGAAGCCACTAGTTAGACCGCTCCACAAACTTCAGAGAGGAGCACAAAAATAACTCTTTGGAAAAAGCAACCGCAACAAAAAAACCCAGCTTGACTCACTTCCAATGGCGACCGCTTGGTACATGGCGATCATACCATCTTACCAAAACTTCAGAGATCAAATACACATGCCATTTGGAAAATAACAACTAGTATCTAACCAATGGTTTGACCGCACCTAGTGGTCAGACCAACCAACACATGGCTATCAGACTGGCCTTAAATATCTATCGAAACTCAAGCATGCATATACATCAATAATTCGTAAAACACATTTGCAAATTTATTGTACCATGCAACCAATGATTAAAACATGACTCACAACAAGTTGTAAAACTCATTTGCTAACTTTTGAGTCATGTCGCAACGAGTAGGGGCACAAACATCGATTATTTGCAAAATACATTCGCAAATTCTTGTTATATGCTACAAGGATATGCATGCATCTCAACTATTTGTGAAATACATTTACAAATACTAACATCATGGTAAGAAGAACTAGAGTACACATAATAAGCTATCAACACATGATCTGCTTAAATTATTAGGCACGACTTCTCTTAATAGTATGGTAACATATACTAGCAATCTAGTCTCCTAACAAACATTGAGACCAATAAAATGACTAAAAAATATATCCTTAGGCTATACTAGTTATAGCTTGCCTTGCACATAGTTTATGATACACATCTCTTCTCCGAGTTCAGGTTATTGACTCAAACACTTAGCCCATGGCACTGTCTACTTGACTTAATAACGATTAATACATGAAGATATCTAAAGTCATCCATTATTGCAGAACCTATCTATTTCATCAACTCTTAGAAAATACTTTCCTATAAAATAATTGTTATTAATTACAAAAAGTCATGTTAACTCAGAACAACATGTCTAGATTCTTCACCTTCTTTGGTCCTAAGGTCAGAAAAAGTTTGAGACTCGTGAGTTACTCAAACTCTGCTCATTCTAGACTCGATTCGAGCTCTACTGAGTTTTACACGAGCAGTAACTCGAACTTGATTTTGAGCTTATGAGCTTTACCGAACCGAGCTCGAATAGTTTACGAGCCTCGATTCGAGCTTAAATAGTGATACATATTAACTCTTACCGAGAATACCTTGAGCCGAACTCAAGTTCGAGCTTTTCTTATTGTTAAAAATTAGTGTATATTTGAATTATTTTGACCGTTATCGAGCTTACTTGAGCCGAGTTCGAACTCGAATCTTTCTTATTTTTGAAAATTAGTGCATAATAAATTATTTTAATCGTTATCGAGCTTCAACGAGTCGAACTCGAGCCTACTCGAGCTTAGACTGAGCCGAGCTCGAGCCCAAATTCAGGCTCAGACCCCAATTCGAGCTCGACTTGAGTTTCTACCGAGCTCGACTCGAGTTTCTACCGAGCTCAAGGTTAGAAGACCAAACTTGCTCAAGCTTGACTCGTTATAGCCCTACTTGGTGAGCGAGCCAAGTAAGCTTGGCTCATTTACAGCCCTACTTGATAAGCAAGGTTGACTCGCATTACCCCCTACTTAGTCCCTCTCTAGGGCAAAGCCATCGCTGCTCCCCACCTCCCCTTGGTCCCTCTCTGCTGCTGCCTGATGTTCAGGTCGGATGCCGAATTCGGTTTTCCCATCTTGGCTGCCTAATTTACCAAAGACTCACTAATACCGATCCTAGTAAACCAACATTAATCGGTTAGGTATTTTGGTATTTTGGTACTCACTAATACCGATCCTAGTAAACCAACATTAATCGGTTAAGTATTTTGGTATTTCGGTACTCACCGTGGTAGCTATTTGTAAACTGGGGTAACAAACCGGTCACTAGCGTTTAGAAATCCCAATCAACAAAGCTTGTAAACCTATCAAAAGACAAAACGTAAAATGTTCAAATACTAAAAAAAAAAGGAACAGATCCAACACTGGTGCCTATGACAACTATATCGTACAAGCAGTCCCTAACAAAAATGGCATGTATGAATCTATTTATTTAGCTTTCTGCGACAAATCTAAATACTTATCTGTTAAAAATTTAATAAAAAGTAGAAAAATAGAGTGCATTTTACACCATTGAATGTCATCAAGATTCGTGTCAAGCCCTAGAACTATAACCACACCGTCTCTCTCTCCCACGTACCCCGCAGGCCACAACTTCACCGCCGCCACGGCTTTCCTCCCGACCCACCCGCCGCCACGCTGACGAACAGCCAGCACCGACAAGGCCCACCGGCGTATCGCCGCCCTCCTCCCTCCCACGGCCGCCACCGCCTCTTGCCCCTTTCCCGCCGTCCCCGCGCTCGATTTTGTTTGGCCCCGCCGCCGTCTCCTCTCCGCACCGTGCCGAAATGTTCGCTTCTCTCCCCCTCCTTCCTTCCCCTTTCCTAGTCGTTTGATTCACCACCATACTAGGAAGAATGCTTAGGGTTGTCTCACTCTCAGCCCTCCTCGACCACTAGTACTTATGTATAATCGGAGAAACTAGCATGTAGATCAAGAACGGAGGATATTAATGGTTCTTGTGTTTGTACGTTGGGAATTTTTTTGCTTGCCTCATGCATTTTCGTGCCAACGAACCTCATCTATTACTATCCGTGTAGTGATAATAAAAAATTTTAGTGTGAGCGGTGGTAATCGCTGACTAGAAAGAGGATGATTAGTAAATGGATGGCGGGAGCTGCTGATCTGATCGTGTAGCTTTCGCTGTGATGCTCTCATCTGCTGTTATTCGTGGGAACCCTTTCGTGGAGTGGAGTAGTTTGCCTAAACTGTTCCTTGGATTGTTTTATGGATTTGATTGGTGCTGTCCTCGTGAAAGTTTTTTGTCGCTGAAAATTGAAGTGCTTGCAGGACTGGGTCTAGGAAGCAGGAGCTGAAGTCTAAGCAAAAGCTTGAGAAGAAGCTCAGCTTCTACACAAGTAGGTGTTCCTTCCCTGTTGAGGTCCATGGCTGTTTTATATGTTCCTGCTTGATAAGGTTTGTTTGTATTGTTCTTTTGATCATTTGCGACCTGTCTGATCTAATGTATTAAGTAGGCACGTTGTTAAATGTTGAGCGATACAGTTTGGAAAATCTGAGGATGATATTGGTTTGTGACCGTATGATTTCTGTGCTATTCTTAAAGAAAAGTGTTTTCGTCCTTATTAAATCGTTTTGTTGAGGATAGCTGATTATTCCAATGAGATTGCTAATTCTGCAAAAAAAGAAGATAAAATGAAGCTTTGATTTCCTGGATAGCTGTGAATAACTGAATACCATATCCATGAACTATAAAAATCACTTTGTGTGTGTGCCTATGATCAGGTAAGTGCAAGAGTGGGCATGTGATGTCTATGTGAGTGTTTCGTGGTAATAGAAATCATTTTTTACATGTAGTTGTAGCCTTTTCTAGTATTTTTTAAAATTTCAAGTTGGGTCTTTGTTGCATTTTGCTATTTCCATTTCTGTACCTCGAATCGTTGACTATAATTTGCGGAATAACTGATTGATTTTTTTCTTTGTCATTCCAGAAGTGAAAGATGTGGTTACCTCCCTAAATGCTAAAAAGACTATCAGTAAGGTGCTTCTACCCCCGGTAGCATACTGTTCTTTTCAGTGTTGTGAATTTGTGTTTTCCTTTATTGAACACAACCTAGCTATTAGTTTACTGCCATCTAAAAAAACTTATTTTATACTATCTTGCCAAAATAATAAGTAAGCTATTTTTTAACAATATGTTTATTTTTTACTATAACTGAGTTGGTTTATTGGGCATAATTAAATTTTAAAAAATATAAAAATAAAAACGGCATGCTAATCTATCAGGGTTAATACAAAGGAATATGGGGAAAAAACAAAACACAAAAATTCGAAAAAACAAAAAAGAAAAAGAAAACGACAAAATAGTGCACAGTGTTTTGAACGCGTGCACAGTGTTTTGATCGTCCAACGCGCCAATCGAACGCCAACGTGAGCGGTGCCATATATCCTGTCCTTTCTGTTACAGTTGTTTGAAAGACTTCCTACACCTAGTGGGCATGCTGGTTATTAACTCACAATCACATTTATTAAGTTAGGATTGGTTAGCGCTGTTATTTATTGCATTTCTCTATTCTGGAGGATCATGTTACGCTTCACAACTAATTATTGGGTAACAGGCACAGACAGTTGCTGAATTGTCCTGACCTTCGTGTAACATTTGTAGCCAAGAAAGAAGCAAGGTTTCTCTGTTGATACCAGTCGTATTATGAATTATCGTATATAATTCATGCAGAACTGGATTCCTAAATAATGTGGGTACTATTTACCTCTTGAAGGAATGAATTCCACATTCAACCGATCTAGAACTTGAGCTGATGCACTCAAGTTTTTGTTGAAACTATGAGGAACAGAAAGTCGCAAAGTTTGATTCTAGCTGTTCTGACAATATGACAACAATATATTTTTCTTATCGGACAACGTGAAATGGGATTGGGTTCAGAATTAATTGCTCAAGAATCAGGAGCCTTGACCCAGTGCAACTTGTCATAATCAGCGTGTTTGGGCACTTTTTTACTAAGGCCATTGCAAGAAATCTGGGAAATGGCTATAACTCTCTGGTTCTTGGCATGTTTTCCAACCCTGGTGCTGGTATATGTGCATGCTAGCAGCCTAGAAGTCTAGCACCAGTCAAACTAGGAGCTCTTCTCCATTTTTAACATGGCCATGATGGCCACAACCTAGCATCCATCTCCAATAGGGTGAAGGGCTAAGGTGGATACCTAGCTAAGGAGATTCAATCAAGAAATCTTAAAAGGATAGAAAGCGCTTCTCTATGTCTGTTTACTCCATCTGTCAATAATCTGAAGCATGCCATCTTGTGTGTTGATGGCATGCTGAATATTTGCTGCAGTGGGGCAGTATTCCAAATTTCCAGTGTCATCCAAATACTTGCCTATCTGCAAACACTAAGCAAAATAACACACCTTATCTACAAACAGATATTTACAATCTTGGCTTTTTTCATGTATTCTAGATAGGAACTGAAAATTTACTCTGATTCTTTACGTTTGATGTATTTATCTAGTCATAGATTTCCAAATCTATTAAGAAAATGTATTTGTAGCTGTCAAAAGGAGGCCTTTTTTTTCCAAAGTAGCCCTCCTCTACTGGCTGTTTGTCTTGTTTTTGTTGCTGTTGGGTCCCCTATATGCATTTGCAATTTATCCAATACAGAAGTTTGCATGCAGTTCTCATCATTTTAAGATTCATGCTCTGTGATTCATTTGAATCTTCTTATTCTGCAGAAAAAGAAACAGAGGAGCCGCCAGAAGAAACTGAAAGCATATGATCTCTCAGCGCTCTCTGAGTTCCTTCCAGAAACGGCTGCGTCGAAGCAGCAGACTGAAGCAAAACTGAACTGCAAATCAAAGCAGGCTCTAGTGTAATCCTCTCTTTACATTTGTTTCCTTGCTTGCGTTCTTTGCCTTTTCCATCGGTGGTCTTGATAGCTGCTCTGTTTTTAAGGCAACGGGAGTCTGCTCAACTGAACGCTGTATTGAACAATCCCCAGTTCCAGCTTGACCCATTCGTTGCAATTCATCAGCACCTCGTATCAACGCAGCCACCTTCAGCTGTGAAGGACAATGAGACTGCGAAGCATGGGAAGAAACCTAGGAAGGACAAGAAAAGGAAAGAGAATGCTTGGTCGATCCCTCAATCAATGGATATCTGATACTGCGAAGTAACATCTAAAAAAATGCGTGTTTCAATCTTGTTTGAATGCGACACTTGTTATGTGGGAGCTTGTCAAATTTTGGTACCAGTGAGCTTCCAGGTTGCTTGTAACGTGACTCGAAGGGTCCAGATTTAGCTATTGTACAGATGATGCTAGCGTAATGCTCATGCAATTCGTTCTCACCAGCTGCTATCAGATTCTTGTGAATTGTGTAACCAATCATGGTGTGCGATGCTGCCATCTCGGGTGCAGCCAAATCCTTGGAAGGAATCGAGTGGTTGTCAGCCAAAAACGGGGATTGATTTGCAGCTGTTGGACTCCCAAAAGAGTCGAGGGGCTACTTACCTCTTGTGCCACAAGCCCGGTGATGAATTTATTCTTGAATCCTTCCATGCCTCCCTATACGCTTGCTTATATGCTCGAGCTTTACTATTCCCAAAGTCGTTGGCAGTGTGCTTTCCTTTCAAGAACGTCGAAGGGACCCGTCTCTTCACTTGATCAGAGGAGTATGTATATCTTAGCCCGTTAATTAATCCTATATGGAATATGTTGACATTTTAGCCCGTTAATTGATCCTATAGAATCTCTCAACTAGGACTCGCAGCAAGAGTTTGTCGGCCCTGCATACAGTGGGCCCATCAGGAAATCTGGACGGGCTCGAATAGCGCCGGCCGCATGCTAAACTAAACATAGAGGTGCAAACTAACTGGTCTTTGTAAGTCCAAAGTCCACTGTACGTAAAAAAGCACTAAATCTAACAAAGTGTAATATTATTAGATCGTACGTACTTCTATTGGTATATTCTTTTCAGCTATAGCTGATAGCTTATAGTTACGGTTGATGATTTTTACTTCTAGAATAAGAGTTTGTGCGAATAAATCGAATGTCGATAAGTTGCTTTAAAGAGACTATATCGATAATCCACTTCAAAAAGATAACGATGAAATTGTTTTGTTTATTTGCTCAAAGTAAACACAGCCATAATCTGAAAAAAAAAAACGGTGTAGTCCACTTTTCCTTCTTCAAACCTTCGCCTGACCACGACGGTGCCACCCTCCTTGCCCGGTCTCGGCGGCGCCGCTCCCTTTCGGATTTCTGCCGCCCTTGCCCTGCCCCATCACCCAACTTCGATTTGGATAGTGTACGATTTCTTCTATTTGGATCATGTTGTTCGCAATTTGTTCTTCAATTTCTACTATGAAGATGTATTTGGATACGGGTCTGGTTTCTTTGGATGGTGTTCTCCTTTGTCCTTCGAGTTTTGCTATTAACATGCATATGTATTTGGATATGGGTATGGGTATGGTTTCTGATTGATTCGACGCACGATGGCACGGTTTTCTCATTTCATTTGTGCCGAGAAGGTGCGAGGGAATTGCAAATGACGAGCAAATCAAACGCGCAGCTGTATCTTCGAGGTCGTCGGAGGCATGTTCTCTTGTGACGTGGCTCATTAGTCCAATAAATAGTTATTGATAAAAAAAAGTCAAATATAAAAATAGGTTGAAAAGACAAAAAGAATGGATATTAGTGAACATTTACTAGTTAACATTAAGTAACCGTTAGAAATATGTCCAGAAAACATATTTTCTTAATTCCAAAGTATTCATGGCAATGTGAAGAAGAAGAGCGATATCTCCAAGATGTGGTGCGCCACTTGGCAGACCAAGTACACCTTTATTTTTGCTAAAACGTGCATCACTCACTCTCTCTCTCTCTGTTTGAATGAGATTCAAACGTTTAAATTTGGAGTTTTATTGGGTTTGATGACAGACAGTTACCAGTGGATAAATGGCTAGTTAAATATGTCAGTTACCAATATGTAAATGACTATTTTTAATCATGCCAGTTATCAGTCTCTCTATATATATGCCTGGAGATATCCATAGTATAGCCAAGAATCTCACTGCCTCTATTCTCGTTCTCGTGTGAACATGTGCTGTTGTGTTGCGCCGCGAACTTGTGCTGTTGTGTTGCGCCACCTGAGTCTTGTTGACTCTTCTTCCCAGTTTGCACTATGAAGAATGGGAATGGTATCTCCAAGCCGTTGCTGCTGTGAAGACCTGCACGGAGTCAGCAATAAGGTTTCTGAGCAGCGCACATCTATGCAACTGCTCACTTCACTACGTCATCTACATTCTACACTGCATCGAATCTACGCTGCTTCATATTCTTCATCAACCCCAACAGTAAGTCATTCGCGCGTTCGATCAACTTTAATATTGTATTTTCTTTGTGTATTTTCTGAAATACAATGAGTAGCCTACTATTAATTATGAGTTTTGCACCACTAGTTTATTGTATGTGTCTCCTATTAATGTTTGAAATTAAAATATTGCCTATATATCCAACATTCTAGAAATCTTATTGTGAACTTTGTTGCAATACAGAAATAGTTAGTATTTTTGATGCGATGAAACCTGAGAGGTTTTCTGGTAAGAACTTTCGTAGATAGCAGACTAGAACTAAGTTTTAGCTCATATCTTTAAGGTTGTGGTGGGTTATCCACCCGCAGTATCCATTTACGATTGAGCAGTTCATGTAATTTGATAATGCAAACAACACTACTCTTGACTACATTCTGACTATTCTAGCAAATCAGCTTTACGATGTGTATATGGACTACAAGTCCACCACATAGTTGTGAGATGCAATAGAGCACAAATATGTAGAGGTAGAGACAGGTCGTTGGCTCTATATGTGTGAACAATTTTTCGACTTTAGCATGGATGAGACAAAGTCTATAATTGGATAAACTTATGACCTCCAGCTACTAGTCGGTGAGATTGCGCACCTAGACTGTATATTGTATCCTATGTTTGTGGATGCGGGTATTATTGCTAAACTCTCTGATTCTTGGTGGGATTTTATCACTAGTCTGAAACATAAGAGGAAAGAGATTTCTGTTGAGAATCTCATTGTTGCCCTCGATGTGGAAGAAAAAGTAAGAGCAAAGAATGCACCAAACAACTCTGGCCAGAACAATTTAAATTTTATATAGAAAAAGACTGCGGCAAAGAAGTGCAAATCCAACAAACCGAACAAAACAACTAGCTTTAAGAAGAAGAAAACTGAGAAAAAAGGATTTGAGAGACATCACCTGCTTTGTATGCAGAAAAGACAGTCATATGGTGAAGGACTATCGCTTCCACAAAATCAGAGATGGTGAACAGCCAAAGAAGAAAGCTATCGACATGATCATAGGCGAGGCCTCGACTTTAGAAGGGTATGATAATTCTTATGTTGTCTTTTCAGTATGTCAATCCACTGATTGGTGGATTGATACAGGTGCTAATGTTCACGTATGTTCTGATATTTCCTTGTTTTCTTCTTACTAGGCAGCAGGGGTTTCCTTTGTCCTAATAAAAAATGGCTCGCATATTTCTGTTCTTGGTGTTAACATGATGGATATGAAGGTTACTTCATGGAAAATTGTCCACTTAAAGAACGTGTAGTATGCTCCTACAATAAACAAGAACCTTATTAATGGTTCTCTACTATGTAGGGATGGTTATAAATAGTTTTTGAGTCAAATAAAATTGCAGTGTCTAAGTTCAGAAAATTTATTAGTAAAGGCTATGAGAGCGGAGGCTTGTTCCTCCGAAGCACTTTAGAGTCTTGTTATAATCTGAATGTTGCAACATGTTTAAATAAATGTGAGGTACATATTTGGCATTCTCATTTCTGTCATATTGGTTTTGATAGTATTGCTAGAATGTCCATATTAGATTTAATTTTAAAATGTGAAATTATCAAAGGATCAAAATATCAGTCATGTGTGCAAGCAAAGTAGCTTCAAAAACCCTTTAAAGAATTTGAGAATGAAAAGGACTTGGCACCGTTAGATCTTGTTCATTTAGATTTGTGTGAAATAAATGAATTGTTGACAAAAGGGGGCAAAAGATATTTTCTAACTTTTATTGATGATGCAACACGCTGCTGCTATGTGTATTTGATAAAAACTAAGGCTGAAACTTTAAACTCTTTAAGACTTATAAGGCCGAGGTTGAGAACCAATTAAAAAAGAAAATAAAAAGATTGAGATCCGATCGTGGAGGAGAGTATGTCTCTCATGAATTCTCTCAATTCTGTTGTGATCATGGAATAATCCATGAATTAACACCACTATATTCACCCCAATTAAATAGGGTAGCTGAAAAAAAACCCAGACACTAACAGACTTAGTTAATATCATGTTAGAGAGTTTCGGTGCGCCTAAGGTATGGTGGGGGAAAGCTATATTGAGAACAAATTTTGTCCTAAATAGAGTAATCACTAAAATAAGTAAGATTACTCTATATGAGGGATGAAAGGGGAGAAAACCTAATGTCAATTTTCTACGAACTTAGGGGTGTTTGATAAAAGTCAATATACCATTACAGAAAAAGGGAAAATTTGGACCAAAAACAGTCGATTATATTTTTCTAGGATATTCTCAAAATATCATGGCCTATAGATTTTTAGTAGTTAAATCAGAAACTCCTGATATTATTGCTAACATAATAATAGAGCCTAGAGATGCTTCATGTTTTGATAATATCTTTCCTATGAGAACAGTAGATGATCCTTCACAAATTACGAATGTTCAAACTGATAATATCGAAAATGAGAATAATCAAACTTCTGAACTTTCCATTATTTCTGAACCAATTTGTAATATTCCTGAGAAGGATAACAATCTAATCTCAGAAGCTCCTCGTAGGAGCAAGAGACAAAGGGTTGATGAAACCTTTGGTGACGACTTTATTGTATACCTTGTGGATGATGTGCCAAAAACTCTTTCGGAGGCTTATGCATCTTCTAATGTTGAGTACTGAAAAGAGGTAATCTAATGTTGAGTACTGAAGGCGGACGAAAGATGAGATATGCGATCAAACTCACTACGACTGAGGCCCTGGATGATGATGTTCCTTGCCTTTGCATTTGCCTCAACATCAGCCATATTCCCAGCATTGATGTTCTCATCGACAGAAACAACAAACCGGACATTGACCTTGCGCCAGATGGCGTACCCCTGGGCCTGGATGTATGTCTCCATTCGGCTCTTCCAGAAGGGGTAATCGATGCCATCGAAAATGGGCGGCTTGGTGGAATACTTATCCGTTGCCATGGCTCACGCATCGTTAAAGATCTATCGAGAAGAGCTAACCGGCTCTGATACCAATTGTAGGATCGGAAATGGCAACAGAGGGGGGGTGAATGGTGCCTTTAAATTTCGTCCCTAAGCATTCACACCATCTTCTTCTCCGATAGCTATAATAACTATGAACTAAGAAAACATATGCCCACTGGAAACTGAAGAGGAATCAAACGAGACTTCACCACCAACTGAGAAGACTAGACACTCCAAAACAATTTTGCCGAGGATCTATGAGTACTAGACTAGACAAGAAAACTCATTGGAGTTACACAAGCAGAGTAGAGGAACCAAAAGGATTAACTGCACCTAACCTGAAGAAGAAGATCAATTCACAAAGATGAAGTCAAACTGCAGTTATCCCACCCAAAGACAGATCTCACTAGACTGACCAAAAGAAAGCACAAGCCATGCTATTTCAAAATACCCTTGAAGGCATGCAAACTTGAAACTGTAGAGAGAACAAATCAAAAGAGTGCAGAAGGTGCATACTGCAGCTGTAGCCTAATTGCTGAAATATGAAATCTGAAAACTGCAGAACACTGAGATTGAAATCTGAAATCTGCACCCATCTGAAATCTGAGACAGGGAGTCGCAGTTTAAAGGGAAATAGCAGCCAAGAAGGGGAGAAAACAGTAAATACTTTGCTGCTGAAAATAGGAGCCAGAGAAGACAAAAATCGCAATACTTTGCCGCACTCCGAGCAAAGAAATCGAACTCAAGATACACTCAAAACTCCGCCTAGCCAATGAAATGTCATTGCTTACTTGCGCATGATGCTGCAGACCGAAATTAATAGAGAGCAGCTTGGCCGAATGAAACTGCACAGGAAATACAGCTAACTCATGAACCGAACTGGCTGTAGGTAACAATGCCAATACAGAAATTACTACAACCAGCCGAGAGAAGCAACAAGCTGCAGCCAAAATCAGCACAAGAGTGCAGATCGAAACAGCATATATTGCAGCTGCATTGCTGAATTAATTGCAGACCGAAAGGACTGAGTAACTGCCAACTGCACCCATGAAAAGTACCTGGCCAAAAATAGAACTGCAGGTAGCTGTCCCTGAAAACAGCCAAGAACTGTGGGTACTTTAACAACCCGAAATCTGAGAATTTGACAAGAAATTGTTCGATACTTTAGGGTCAAATTACCTGGACTTTAAACTAAATAACAGGCAGACTTCAAGAGAGGAAAATTCAAACTCAGTTTGATTGAAAATCAGTGAACACTATTTTGCCAGGAAGATTCACCAAAAAACACAAAGTCTGAATTTTCTCATGATCCTAGGAAACTTTGCATAAAGTACTTTGTAGGCAGCAGGGAAATACATTCAGAAGCGAGAACCACACTCCATAATCAAGATCCCACCTAGAAATCCAAGAGGGCAAGGATCCCCTGACTACAAACCCTAGACTTTGCAAACAGAGGATTTCTGCAATTTAGACCTTTTGCTCTTGAGGAAAGCTGACCAATTTGCCTTGAAATTATTTTCCCAACCTGAGCTAAAACATACAGCTGCTCAAACAAAGGAATCAGCCCACACTCAGAAACATACAGAGAGACAATTTCAATTCAGCACACATGAGAACAGAGAAAAGCACAAGACTCCAGAGAAATGCCATGAAACCAAAGTAACTCAAATTCAATCCATTGATTCATTCCCACAAATGATTACAGAGGAGTCCCGATACGCATGGACATTAAAACAAGAGGAATGATTACATGGATTCTCAATTCATTCTCTCCCTCTCCCAAACACAAGAACACACTCTGGAGACACACACGCAGGGGACACACCACCCCAGCTCACTCTTTCTCAGTTTACACGCAGGCAAGAGAGAAACCACAGACTGCATACATCTTTGCTACATAGAGCTCTCCTACTCAAAATAGCAAATCAAGAAATGGCAGCCCTCTCCCAGTCCATGCCTTTCATCTAAACAAGGCAAAAGTCAACAACCAGAAATTTTGGAGGGAAAACACACATCCCCTAAATTGCTTGAGCCAATTTACTAAATTGCCCTCAAGCACTTTTCCGGAAGCTTCCGCATCCGGTACCTTGACCGTCTGGACCTCCGGCTCCTCCCTGAGCCTAGTCCTGATCCGCTTGTCATCGCCCGTCGTGTTCGTCACAGGTAGCTCCGGTTCCTCGTCTCCCGGCTTGCAACCACTTCAGTAGCCTCGATCATCTTTGGCATCTTTTACCGTCTGGACCTCGACACCTCCTGTGCCTAGTCCCGGTCCTCCACACCTCACCATGACCTAGCTCCGAAGTCCTGTAGTCACACAGATAAGCAAACCATCACATAGCACCGCACGAAACAGCATAATCAATATTAGCACAAGTAAAGGTACTCAACCTTGCAATATCCAAAACAAACTCAAACTCACTAAACTAACCGACAATTACTCATCACAAACATGAGGACACCTCCGCATGGTCTCTCACTTTCCTTAATGGAGAGCTAGAGAAAGAAATCTATATGGATCAACCGGATGGTTTTGTGATTTCTAGATAGGAAAATAAGGTATGCAGATCATTAAAATTCTTGTGTGGCCTAAAACAAGCACCTAAATAATGCCATGGGAAGTTTGACAAAACTTTGATATCTGCTGGCTTCATTGTAAATGAAGCTGATAAATGTGTATATTACCATTATAGTAGGGGTCAAGGAGTGATCTTATGTCTATATGTAGATGACATACTTATATTTGGAACAAACATTGCCATAATTGATAAGGTCAAATCTTTCTTAGCTCGGTGTTTTGATATGAAAGACTTAGGAGTGGCAGATGTCATTCTGAATATTAAGTTGATCAAAAGAGAGGATAGGATCACTTTGAATCAATCCCATTATGTCGGAAAAATATTGAACCAGTTCGGCTTTAAAAATTGTAAAATTTCTTCAACGCCCTATGACGCAAGCATTAAGCTACGAAAAAACCAAGGGCTAGAAAAAGATCAATTGATATATTCAAAAATTATTGGATCACTCGTGTATTTAGCTGGTGCCACAAGACCTGACATTTTATGTACTGTGAGCAAATTAAGTTGGTTTACTTCCAACCTAGGAGATGATCACTAGGAGGCACTTGAAAAAGTGTTGTACTACTTACGGGGCACAATATCTTTTAGAATTCGTTATACTGGATATTCTTCTGTATTAGAAGGATATAGTGACTCCAATTGGATCTCTGATGTGGATTCGATCAAAGTTACAAGTGGTTATGTGTTTATTTTAGCTGGTGCTTCTGTTTTATAGAGGTCTTGCAAACAGACTATATTGACGAGGTCAACCATGGAAGCAGAACTTGTAGCACTTGACACAACACTGTTGATGTTGAATGGCTAAGAGCTTCTAATGGACTTGCCATTGGTTGAGAAAGCAATACCGACAATCCTGATGTATTGTGATGATTAAATTATGTTTGCCAAAGTCACAAGTATAAAGATAACATGAAGTCCTCTAGACATGTGAAGCATAGACTTAAATCTGTTAGAAAACTAAGAAACTCTGGAGTGATAGCCGTGAGCTATATTAACACTAAGAAAAATCTAGCAGACCATTTTATAAAGGGGTTAGTACGAAAAGCGATTTTTGTTGCTTTATGGACATGGGATTGAGGCCCATCTGAGTTACATCACAATTGTAACACATACTTTCTTGATCAAAGATCCCGTGACTTAGGTAATGAAAAAATAAGTAGATATTGTGACAAGAGAGTACATATTCATTTTACCTGTTTCCTAATAAACGCGACTGTGCCATGAAAATCGTCACTTGGCACGCGACCGTGACAAGAGATATGTGCGACCGTGCCATGACTTAGTGCACCACTTGGCAGACCAAGTCCACCTTTATTTTTGCTGAAACGTGCATCACTCTCTCTGTCTGTTTGAATGAGATTCAAACGTTTGAATTTGGAGCTTTATTGGGTTTGATGAGATGTAGTTACCAGCGGGTAAATGGCTAGTTAAATATATCAGTTACCAATGAGTAAATGACTATTTTAATCATGTCAGTTATCAGTCTATCTATATATATGCTTGGAGACATCCAGTGTATAGTCAAGAATCTCACAGCATCCATTCTCTTCCTCCTGCGAACTTGTGTTGTGCTACGCCGCTTGAGCCTCGTCGACTCTTCTTCACAGCGTGCACCATGAAGAAGGGGAGAGGTATCTCCAAGGCGTTGCTGCTATGATGACCTGCATGGGGGTAGCAATAAAGTTTCTGGGCAGCGCATATCTCCACGACCGCTCACTTCATTGTGTCTACATTCTACAATGCATCGAGCCTGCGCTGTTCTTCACCAAGCCCAATAGTAATTCGTTTGTGCGTTCGATCGACTTTAATACTGTATTTTCTAAAGTACAATGAGTAGCCTGCTCTTAGTTATGTATTTTACATCACTAGTTTATTATATTTGTCTCCTAGTAATGTTTGAAATTAAAATGTTGCATATATATATATATATATATTCAACACTAACTAGTGAAACTTTCAACTCAAAAATTCAACTTTTAAATTTAAAATTAAAACTTTCAAGATGAATTTGAAACTTCTTGCTTGAAGATTCAAACTTTCATCTTATTTTCAATTTTCAACTCAAAATTTCCAACTTTCAAACTTAGCAATTCAAGTATTCACACTTCCTTTAGTGAAACTTCTCAAACTTTTAAACTTTTAACTCAAAATTGTTTACTTTCAACATGAATTTTAAACTTCCAATTTGAAGATTTTAACTTTCAAGTCAATATTTCTAACTTTTAACTAATGATCCTTCACCATATAGGAAGCTGTGCACAATTAAACATGTACTGTATGGGATTCTCCTCGCTTATTGTACCATGTATATTTAGTCCTTTGCCAATTGGAAATAGGCAACAAGTCCATTTCAACATGGTATCAGCCCAGGTTAGGGTTAGGGTTTCCCACCCACCCAAACCCTAGTCTACCACCGCTACCAAGCATCCACCCCCTTGCTGATCCCGCTTCAATTCACGTCGTCACCGCTCGAATCCCATTACCATAGCCCAGATCGGGCCACTGCCGCCCAGCCCACACCACCGCCGGCCCTTCAAGTCAGACCGCTACCTAGCCCATGTAGCCGCCGCCCCTCAGGTTGGGCCACCACCCAAGTCAAGCTATCACTGTGTTCGGCCCATCGCTGACATTCAGTCACTGTTTGGCCCACCGCCAATGTTTGGGCTGCACCACTGTTGCTTGGACCATATCGTTGACATAGAGCATCTCTCCGACACCGCTGCTCCTACTGCCCCAGCTTCTTCCACACATGATGGCCACCCCTAGTGACTTTGTTATTGTCCTTGTTATGAAGGTCATCTTTGACGGGATGAACTAGCATAGGTGGGCCATGCATTTGTGGATCCACATAAGGAGCCAGCACCTCTGGGCCATCTTACTAGGGAGAAGCCTTGTCGGCAACAAATCCCTGTAACTACTGATGAGGCAACCTAAAAAGTTGTGATCACTGCCTTTGAGGAGGCCATAAAGGTGTATCAAGCTCAGCTTCACTCCTACAAGAGATAGTAAGACGACGAGGCTCGTGCTTCTGCTATCTTGGTGGGTAGTATGACTGTGACTATCTCTATGGATGTGGTGGAGCTACTACATCTCAGCTGATATGGGAGCACCTTTGTGCCCACTATGAGCCGACGAGTGATGTTATGTATCTTTTGGCCGTACACAAGGCACACTCCCACTTTGGATGACTTCTACCAGCTGATGTATGAGTTGTGGCGTTAGCTTGACTCTCTGGGTTCGACCTATCCCTACTGTGGGTGTCAGCGTGCTCACCTACTGACATGTCTTTGATCAAAGTTTGAGCATGTCCGTGCTCACTTACTAACTCGTCAGTCGCGTTCGTTCATGCTAGAGGCTCTCACTGTTGTTCATGCTAAGGAGACTTGTCTCCATAGTTTGGCCTGGCTACAGATTGCCTCTGTTCTAGATGCTCATGCGTCTTCTCCAGCACCTGCTCCCACTGCATCGGTGCCTCTAGTTGCACCAGTGGCAGCAGCTTATACTACGAATCTTCACTACACCTTCTGTGATCATGATAGTCACACATTTCAGTAGTGTTACAGGCTAAAGAATCAGGGTCACAGAGGAGGTCACCCTCCCAAGGGCACTAGTGGCTCTTCCCAGTTAGGTTCTCGTTAGAGCTCCCTACCGAGGTTTAGTAGGACATACTCACTCTACTTTGGTGCCTTGCTGCCACAGCTCTGTTTAATTCTACTACTCAGTCTTCTGGTGATCCACCACCACCACCTCTTTTCTCAGGTATCACATTCCCTTGAATTTTGGATTATGGTGCTTTGTTTCACATGACACCATATTCTACTCACCTCACTTCTGTGAGTCCTCCTGTTCTTCCTCACATAGTTACGACTACAGATGATACCTCTTTTCTTGTTGTAGGATAAGGCACTCTCTCTAATTCTTCCTTTCTTGTTCCTATAGTCTCTCATGTTTCTAAACTAGCCATGTAACTTATGTCAGTTGGTCAGATCACTGACCATAGCTATCATATAATTCTTGAGTTTGACTCGTGTTGTGTTCACATCGGGACTCTAGTTGGGAGTGGCCCTACGCGTTGTTGTTCGTATCGTATTTGGGTGCTCAACTGGCTACACCTTCCTTCCACTGCCACCACCAGCCAACTAGTCCTTTCTATCGCCTTTGCTTCAGTTGTTTCTTCCACTATCACCTTCGTCCAGTGGCATTATCATTTGGGTCACATCAAAGGTTCACATCTATCTTCGCTAGTTCAGAGTGGTGTTCTTGAGTCTGTTTCTAGTGACACTTCTTTACATAGTAAGGGTTGTAAGCTTGGCAAGCAGCTGCAACTCCCATTCCCCTCTAGTAATTCTATGTCCCAGGGTCCTTTTGATCTCGTCTATTCTGATGTTTGGGTTTTGGCATCTTCGTTTCGAAAGGGGTTATCATACTATGTAATTTTCATTGATGATTATTCTCGATATTCATGAATCTATCTTATGTCTTCTCATAGTCATGTTCTTTCTATTTATCAGCCGTTTGCCATTATGGTTTGTACTCAGTTTGATTTGACCATTCGTGTCCTTCATGTTGATTATGCTGGTGAGTACTTATCTATTGTTCTTTGTTGTTTTCTTGCTGACTAGGGTACTATTCCTCAATACTCTTATCTTGGTGCTCATGTGTAACATCCTATTTTTCAGAGTTATATGGGGTTTTAAAAATTAAAATTCATCATTTGGATTTTTCTAGAATTAAATTCATTTTAATAGTATTTAATATGACTAAAATAAATTGTAACATTTGCTAAAAATATTTTATTTGGGTTCCTTGTGTTTTAAGAAATTTTCTGAAACTTTTTTTTTGAATTTTTTGGATTTATTTGCTGTTTTCTAGAACTCATTCTATTTTTCTCCCAATTACTAGAATTAGAAAATCCTGGAAAATCAAAAGCCCTTCGGCCCATTGAACCTCAGTCGTCCGATCCCCCCTCTTTTCCATGTGTTAGCCATCCGGTCATGCTTCGCACCGACCGCTGGATCTCGCCCTTTGCCACGTGTCAGCCATCTGTGCACCCAAGCACTATTCATATAAGCATTATGCCTCAGTTGTCTGATCCTTAGCTGATGCCACATGTCATCAATCCAAGCAACTGAGTACTATTCATCTTCGTCCCCTATTCGAACTCCGCTGCCACTGTCGGTGTCATCTCCGTCTCGACGTGCGTGCCAGCCCAGGACTCACGGCCATCTTCGAGCCAGACACCTCGGCATCTGTGATATAAAACCCCGCTACCCCATCATGTTCTGAACCAAGTGCAGTCGTCCCCATCATCATCCTCCACGTCAACAGCTGTCATCTTCGAGGTCGTCGCCACTGAACACCGTTGTCACCTTCCTCGCCGTTCAAGCCGCCACTGCTTGCTCTCGCCGTCGGCGAACCCGTTTGCCTCGCCGTCGTCGAGCCGCACCACCGGTGAGACGTCATGCCACCTCACCTCGCCTCACTTCACCCTGGCCACTCACTCACGGTTATTTATACAAACCGTCTGTGATGTCTGTCATTATCATAAATGGTTTGTATAAATAACCGTCAGTGAATTATCACAAATGGTTATTTTGTAAACCATCTGTGATGTCTGCTATTATCACAGACGGTTTGTATAAATAACCGTCTGCGAATTATCATAGACGGTTATTAATAGGAATAGTCTGTGATGGCTTACATTATCACAAACGGTTTATATGAAAAACCATCTGTGAAAATATCATAGAAGGTTATTCGTATGGATCGTCTGTGATAATTACAGCACAGACGGTTCCGTATGAACTGTCTGTGATGTAGCCGTTCAGTATAGACTCTTTCGTAGTGTTTACTTCAAATTATTGTTTCTGCAAAATAACCTTTCAGCTATTATTTGGTAAGACTTGCATATTATATTACATCTTTGTTATAAGCAACTTGTTGAGTACCAATGTACTCACGGCTTTATACCTACTATTGCTCAGTTGAAGAGAAACCGTATCATTTGGAGGTACCTGAAGGAGGATACTTCGACGACTTCGTGGAATAGGACTTCGCTCCCAAGTCGATTGCCTGTGAGCATGTCGAATAGCTACTACACTTATTTTTGTTTTCCATTGCTAGTCTCCTACGTTCTTTAGGCTATTATTTGTAAGCTTGGCCATAAGGTAGCAATTCTGATAATTAATAATATTTGAGACTTTTTGTTTATTAATCGTGTATATGGTCGATATTTCATCTATGTTTACACTGTGTGCACTAGCGTGATCCTGCACTAGTACAGTGTACACAGAGAGTCCGAATTAACATATTCGGGTCTCAACATCATGCTCATAATGATGTCTCTAAGCATAAGCATCATCACTTGCTTGAGACCACTCATACTCTGATGCTTGCTTCTCATGTTTCATCTCATTTCTATGCTGAGGTTGTTTCTACAACTACTTATCTTGTCAATCGCAGCCTTCATCAACTCTTCAGGATTGTACTCTAGTTGAGCGTCTCTCTAGTAGGCATCCTCAATATAGTCACCTCCATTGTTTTTGTTGTGTTTGTTTTATTCTTCTTCCCCCTTGTGAGCGCACTAAGCTGACTGCTCAACCAGTTGGGTGTATTTTTCTTGGCTACAGTTCTGAGCATAAGGGTTATCGCTATTATGACCCTGTTGCTCATAGGATGAGGATATCTTGATATATCACTTTTGATGAATCTTGTCCTTACTACTGTCGGTCTTCTTCCACCAGTTTAGTGTCCTCTAAGGTGCTTTCTTTTCTGACTTTTCCTAACTCTCCACTTCCTTCTCCCACTTCAGCTTTGCCATCATCTTTATGTATTTCAACTCCGTCTGTTCCTTCCTCTTCAAAATCCCTTGTTCCCGCTCACATTGGCTCTTCTGTTAAGGTCGTCTCCCCCTTTCTGCTGCACTACTCTCACCGTCCAAGCCCTAATACAACCACGGTTGTTTCTCCTTCCACTACTTTCACTCTCCTGTCCTTACTAGGTCCTTGAGAGACCATGTGGAGGTGTCCCCATGTTTGTGATAAGTAATTGACGGTCGGTTTACTGAGTTTGAGTTTGTTTCAGGTATTCGAGGGTAGAGTACCTTTACTTATGCCTTTATTGATTATACTGTTTCGTGCGGTGCTATGTGACGGTTTGCTTGTCTGTGTGACTGCAGGACTTCGGAGCTAGGTCATGGTGAGGCAAGGTGGACCGGGACTAGGCACAGGAGGTGTCGAGGTCCAGACGGTCAAAGATGCCGAAGATGATCGAGATCGCCGAGGTGGTTGCGAGCCGAGACGAGGAACCGAATCGCTCGTGACGGACACGACGGCGATGACGAGCGGACCGGGACTAGACTCAGGGAGGAGTCGAGGTCCAGACGGTCAGGATGCCGGGTGCGGTCGTGCGTGACAGGAAGCTTCCAGGAAAGTGCGGCAGGGGTATTTTGGTAAAATGCGTGAGGCGGCAAAATGGAAGCGAATTCGGCTGGAGATAACAGGTTTGAGACCCATTAGTGAATGGCATAAAAGATATTAGGGTTTGGAGTGAAATTGTGATTTTCCCTCCATATTCCTAATGGGTTTGACTTTTGCCTAGAATGGATGGGAGGCATGGAGTGGATACTTGCTGACATTTCTTGATTTGCCCCATGAGGAGAGGGGCAAGGTGCTGCTTCTTTTTGTCTCCTGTGCGTCCAGGAAAATGTGAGGTGGGAAAGCTCCTGTGTGTCAAGGGTGTGCTTGAGCTAGTGCTTCTGTGGGTGTGTGAACTAAGCTAGGAGCAGAGCTTGTTTTTCCCCTGTGTCTTATGTGTGCTCCGTGAGTGAGGATTGTCCACTCAAGCATGTAGTGAACCAGGGTAGTGAGATGGGAGAGTAGTAAAATCATTAAATGTAATCTTTTCTCTTGTTTTAATGTCCATGTGTATCGGGACTCCTCTGTGATCATTCCTCTTCATGTAAGCACTCATGGTATTGACTCATTATGAGAAGGAAAGTTTTTGAGCTGCATTTATTTCCTGATGTATTTATGTTCTGTGTTCTCCATGATTTCTTGGTCAGTGAATTTATTTCTTGAGCTTGTGGCTGCAAATCTTTTCTCTGAACTGGGATTCTCCTCATAGCACCCTTGGCTAGATAATTCCCGAGAGAAAATGTTTGAATCAAAGTATTTCTCCTGGTTGCTCTTTTGCAGGTTGCCTCCATTTTGCATTTCTATGGTTTGATGACAGGGGATGCTTGAAATCTTGGTTTCACTGAGGAGTGGTTGCTTTTGAGATATGATTTTCAGTTGTAAGACCCTTGCTAAGCTAACAGCTAAAGATCATGAGCAAATATTGTGAGAAGAACGAGTAATTTGAAATTTATACTCTCTCTCTCTGCTCATTTTCAATTTTCAGCTAAACTCTTGAATTCTTATTCACTTGTTGAAATCTTGTGTTAATCAAGTCTTGATGTTATTTAGTTGAAAGTCCAGATCCTTGACTCAAAACTTCAAGCAATCTCTTGTGATTTTCTCAGCCAGGTGACCGCAGTATTCTCTGCTTTGCGCTTTTGGGTGATGATTCTTGTTTCTCCTCAGTACTATTTTAGTCTGTCGCCTCTCTGAATCTCTCTCTCTCTCTCTCTCAAGCTTCAGGTCCTCTCTATTTATCTCCACCAGATCTTCCCTTTTCTCTTGGATGTGTGCAGTATCCTCTAGCAAGATCTTCTTTTTGTTGCAAGAATTAAATATCGCTATCCGTCATTGAACTGATATCTCGTGTTTCGCTAGCTGTGAATCTGCTGCAGCAGTTATTATTTTGTTCACAGCTTGGAGCTCCTCCCACCTTGAAGAACTGCATATATTGGCTGCCCCTTTGCTGTCCAAACTGCTTTGATCTGCAGATTTGAAGGACAAATAAAGCTCAATCTTGGCTGCATTAGTTAATTCTTTGTTGGTACAAAGTTCTCGTGATTTTGTTCAGCTAGCAGCAGCAGAAATCATTTCGTGTTTCTGCACACTGCAGGAGTTCGGTCAGCTACAATTTGTGCGCAGTAAGTGCATCTCGGTATTCCCGTAGCTGTGCACTATTGTTTTCCTTGTTTTCAGCTTGTAGCTAGCCGAGTAGATGCAGTTTCCTTGTGCAATCTGAACTACAGCAGAGAAAAATAATACTTGATTATCAGTAGTCTTTGTGCCAATGATTGTAGTGAAAAGTGCATTTTGATACTGCAGTTCACAATTGCTCTCCTTGCTGTTCGGTTGAGATACTCTGCAGCTTTGAGTTTTCAAATACTTTGCAGATTTCAGATTTCAAGAGGATTTGGGACTTAGTTTTCAGCAGTGTAGCAAGAGAGTAGTTGTTTTTTTCACTTTGTGAGCTAAGAGGAGCAAATAAGTTTGAATGATTTGAAGCGATCCTAGATTTCTGTTCACCATGAAGTCTAATGTACTGATGGTTCCATGTATGTGTGTGTGCTAGTGGATGTGGTTGCTCAAGTGGTCTGTGTTTTGTTCTGAGGAGTGGCAGTTATTGCCTTTTTGCTAGTGTTGATTAATTTACAATTTCCAGAAAGGTCAATCAACTTCTTTGTAGCTCTTATAGCTATGGGAGAGTTGTGAACCTTTGTGAATACCTTGGGGGCATTTTTTTTTAAAGAGGCACCATTCACCCCCCTCCCCCCCCTCTGTTGCCATCTCTGATCCTACAATTGGTATCAGAGCCGGTTAGCTCTTCTTGATAGATCCTTAACCGGTCTGTGAGCCATGGCAACGGATAAGTATTCCACCAAGCCCCCGATCTTCGATGGGATCGACTATCCCTTCTGGAAGAGTCGGATGGAGTCCTACATTCAGGCTCAGGGCTATGCGGTTTGGCGAAAGGTTAAAACTCACTTTGCCGTTCCTACCGATGAAGACATCAATGTGAATAACATGCCTGATGTTGAGGCGAATGCTAAGGCAAGGAACATCGTCATCCAAGGTTTGAGCCGAAACGAGTTTGATCGCATTTCGCATCTTTCGTCGGCCTTCGATATTTGGACGACTCTCAATGCATACCATGAGGGCACGACCCAAATTAAGACGGTTCGACAGATCAGTTCAGCGAGATTACAACAAGTTTGAAATGCTCACCGAGAGTCCCCGATGAGTGCTTTGTGCGCTTTCACAAGATTCTGAGCAACCTCCGAGCGGTCGGTCTCACATACCCCGACTCGGATAACGCTCGACAGATGCTTGCTGCACTTGATCTTCGTGTTTGGGAAATGAAGGTGACTACCATCTAGGACACCACGGACCTCGATTTTGACTCTTGATGCGCTGTACTGCCTCAAGACTCACGAGATCGACATTGTCTCTCGAAAGTCGGGTCACGATCGATGGCTCTAGTCACCGATCCCGCTTCGGCTTACGGTTCTTCTGCTGATTTGTTGTGTGGTTTCTCCCTTGCTGCTCTCTCGTGACGAATCGATGATCGCTAGAGCAGCTCGATGATGAGCAAATGGCCTCCTAGCTCGGAAGTTTTCCCATGCTTACAAGAGGAGGAGGGACGAAAGAAGGAGGACCTGTGATTTGCTTCGAGTGTGGTGGCCCCAACCACATTCGGGCAACCGCCCTGTTGGAGAAGGGCAAGAACGACTACGGCGGTTCGGGCAAGAACAACTACACCGACAAGAACCGCAACAAGAAGCCTCCAGCTCCTGCGCAAGGCAAGAAGAAGTTCCGCAACTTTGGCAAAGCCAAGAAGCTCTTCCACCGCGTCCTCACCGCCTTCGACGACCTCGACCTCAGCGAGGTGGAAGGATGGAGCGACGACGACGGGACGGGTGACCAAGAGCTCAAGGATGGCGGCGACGACTTCTCCGGCATGTGCTTCATGGCCCTTGAGGGCGAACTGAGCGACAGCGAGCTTTACTCCGACTCCGACGAGGTATACCACACCTACGACCAACTCAATCATGCTTTTCTTAAGCTAGGTGGTTTTCATGCTAGAGCTAGGGCTAGGTGTACTGAGTTAGAGAAGGAAGTAGATAGATTGTCACTAGAGATTATTGCTCTTACATCTGGTCCTTCCTGTGATGAGTGTGATACATGCTGTGCTCTGTTGGGTGATATGGAGAAATTAAGGACCTCGCATGATAGTTTGTCCTCTGAGCTTGATATTGTTAAGATGGAGAATGCTAGTCTGCTTGCCGAGTTAGAACTGAGTAGGATGGATGTTACCCTACTTACTACTGATGAGACTACTTCTCCCACCTCATATGAGGTTAAGGACATTGCTACTAGAGGACCTTATGCCATGCTTCTGGATTTGCCCGAGTCATGTGAAACCTGCAATAATTTAAAAATGAACCTAAAACGGGCAGATCATAAAATTGCTGAACTGCAAGCTTCACTACTTGAGCCAATTGCTTCTTGTTTGAACTGTCCTAAATTAACTGCTGAACTTGAATCTGTCTCAAAACAGCTTCAAGAAATGATTGACCATAACAATAAGTTGGCTAAGTATGCAACTAAGGCCCCAGTTAGCTCACCATGCAATAAGTGTGAAAAACTAAAACTTGAACTCGTTGCTTTGGATGAAAAATGTGTGAAGCTAACTAAAGACCTTCTAGAGAAGCAATCATTTGCGTGTGATGTGTGTGCTGGGGTTGGGGAGAAGCCCAAGGGTAAGGTAAAGACGCCTAGCAATGTGAACCAAATTGCTAGCGAGGGACTGCCCTTCCGAGCCTACCGTGCGTGCACATGCCATTCGCTCCTCCGCTATTGGTTCTTCTTCTACTCCCTTACCTTTTCTGTCTCTCCTTCCCCTGCTCTTCTTGCACCTCTCTCTTTCAGGAGTGTCAGTATCTTATGAACACTCTCGAGAGATTTGTAGGAGGCAAGAAGAAGCTCAATCTTATTCTAGACCAATCTAGATCTGCAGATTCAATCAGAGTCTAGGATATGATTATTATGAAGACATGAGGAAGCATCCACCTGCCGTGCTCAGACCCATAGCACCAGGTGTGATCGAGACTGAGCCCAGGACCGAGAAAGTTCAATTTAAGTCAGCGGGCTATGTCCAGGGGATCTCTGGCAGCAAGGTGGTTCCACCTGCTACTTCGACCTCTCAGAAGGTAAAGTATCACTGCACCTTCTGTCAGAAGGATGGACACACAGTCGATCGATGCTTCAGGCGCGCCAAGATTGCGCGTAGAGACCATGCAGTAGCACTTAGGCGTATTCGTGGTCACCCGCACTCGAGTGCACCTAGGACCAGACGAGGTCTAGGGTTACTGCCGTTAATGGGTTTGGGCAGCATCGAGGACTTGGTTTTTCCGAAGTTTTCTGCTTTTCGCCCTCATGTCTGCTCCTGGTTATGACTTCCGCCGTTCTGAGGGTAGATCTCGTTTCCCCCGGTGAGATGGCTACCCGCGGCATGATCAGCATGTTGTTGGTACCCTGACTCGCTCTCCGTGAGCGATCGGACCTAATAATGCCTTCAGTCCGCTAGTAGACCTTCTGGCTCTTTGAGCGACAGAGAGCGTAGCGTAGCTAGAGATCGATCGTGTGTGCTACTTCTTCCGCTGCGTGTGACTCAAGATTGGGTGCCAAAATCTCTTTGATTTATCCCAAGATGTGAACCTTTACTCTGCTTGACGCAGTTCGCGGGCCGGGAAGAGAGAGGTTTGGCTTATGGACTCGGTTGTTCTCGCCATATGACCGAGACTCTCGTTGGTTCTCTTCCCTAGCCCGTGCTCCAGGTGATGAGACGATCATCTTTGGAGACGCTTCGTCTGGGCGCGTCATCGCAAAAGGTACAGTGCATGTTAATAATTCATTTATTTTAAAAGATGTTGCCTTAGTGAGTAAGCTGCAGTACAATTTGCTTTCAGTTTCTCAGCTTACCGATGACGGTTTTGAGGTGAGTTTCAAGAAAAACAATTGCAAAATTCTTGATTCTTCGGGAGTCCGGTTTATGGATTTCGTTATGGGAGGATCTTTCGTGCTGATTTTGCTGAGTCTTCCGTGATCCTCTCGGTGTTTAGTTGCTTCGAGTCCCGTGACCTTACCTTCTGGCATAGGAGACTTGGTCATGTTGGATTTGACCATTTGACTCGAGTTAGCGCCACGATCTCATTCGTGGTCCGCCAAACTCAAGATGGTCAAAGATCTTGTTTGCGCTCCTGCCGCACGGCAAGATGGTTGCCGCTTCTCATCCTCCGGTCCAAGTGACTATGACCGATGCACGGGACAATTGCTCCACATGGACACAATTGGACCAGCTCGAGTGCAGTCAGCAGGAGGGAAGTGGTATGTTCTTGTCGTGGTCGATGACTTCTCGAGGTACTCTTGGGTGTTTTTCTTAGCCTCGAAGGATGAGACATTTACACATTTTCGAGGTCTCTTTCGTAGGATTTCTGTTGAGCTCCCAGGTGCCTTACGAGCGATCTGCAGTGACAATGGCATGGAGTTCAAGAATTCCTACTTTAAGAGTTTCTATGATGAGACAGGTGTAGAGCACCAGTTCTCTTCTCCATACGTCCCTCAGCAAAATGACGTTGTGGAGAGGAAGAACCGTACCTTGGTCAAGATGGCCAGGACGATGCTTGATGAGTACTCTACACCGAGGAAGTTTTGGGCTGAGGCGATAGCCACCGCGTGCCATGTTTCGAATCGAGTTTTTCTCAAGGCACACTTGCATCGCACCTCTTATGAGTTGAGATATGGGCGAAAGCCCAGTATATCTCATTTTCGCGTGTTTGGTTGCAAGTGTTTTTTTCTGAAGTCTGGAAACCTAGATAAGTTCGAGTCACGATCTTGTGATGGGATCTTTCTAGGTTACTCGACTTCTTCGCGGGCTTATAAGGTCTGGAACTGCGAGTCTAGTAAATTGGTAGAAACCTGTGAGGTGACATTCGATGAGGCCAGTCCGGGGACTAGGCCCGATATCTCAGGTTCTGTAGAGCAATTCGAGACCATATTTGTGGATGATCAGGAAGATGCAGATGAGGGTTGTCTACCTGATCCAGTTCCTCCTCCCCCTGAGGTGCCTGCCTCTACCACCGCACCTCAAGGAGATCAACCCATGCCTTCCGCCTCTTCTGGAGCTAGTGGCTCTGTTCCTACCTCGTCAGCTCATGAGGTAGAGGCCACTTCTCCTTCTTCTCATCAAGGACCTCCTCGTGGAGTCCGAGAACATCATCCTTCAGAGCAGATAATTGGAGATCTTCTTGAGCGTGTCATACGCTCAAAATCTGGCACTTCTCTTTTCTGTCTCCATTCTGCTTTCGTTGCCTCTTTCGAGCCCAAGGATGTTGATCATGCTCTTTCTGACGAGTCTTGGATCAATGCCATGCATGAGGAGTTGGAGAACTTTAAGAGAAACAAGGTCTGGTCGCTTGTTGAGCCCCCTCGAGGTCACAATGTCATTGGGACTAAGTGGGTGTTCCAAAACAAGCAAAGTGAGGATGGGGTAGTCATTCGAAACAAGGCTAGACTGGTAGCTCAGGGTTTCTCCCAGGTTGAGGGTTTAGATTTTGAGGAGACCTTTGCCCCTGTTGCTAGACTTGACGCCATTAGAATCCTGCTCGCTTTTGCAGCTTCTAAGGGTTTCAAGCTTTACCATATGGATGTCAAGAGTGCCTTCCTCAATGGGTTTATTGAGGAAGAAGTCTATGTTAGACAGCCTCCAGGTTTCGAGAACCCCAAATACCCACACCATGTCTACAAGCTTTCCAAAGCCTTGTATGGACTTAAGCAGGCCACTAGAGCTTGGTATGAGAGGCTTAAGTCTTATCTGTTGAGTCATGGATTTGAGATGGGTAAGGTGGACAAGACTTTGTTCATTCGCAGGCATGGCAATGACCTTCTACTCGCCCGCATTTATGTGGATGATATCATCTTTGGTGGCTCTTCTCATACTCTTGTTTCTCGCTCCGATGTCATGAGCTCGAGTTTGAGATGAGCATGATGGGCGAGTTGAGTTTCTTCCTTGGCTTTCGATCAAGCGCACTCGGGAGGGTACTTTCTGCATCGGGGCAAGTACACTCGTGACCTCTGGCAAACGCTTTGATATGAGTGATGGCAAGCCGTCCACTCCGATGGCTTCTTCACTTCACTCGACCCGGATGAGGACGGCGAGCCGCTTGATCGTAAGGAGTATCGTAGCATGATTGGCTCTCTCTTGTACCTCACCGCCTCGAGACCGGACATACACTTCTCCGTGTGTGCGTGCTCGATTTCGAGCTTCTCCTCGCGATCTCACCGCCAGCGGTGAATCGCATTCTTCGTACCTTCGAGCTACCATTGACTATGGTATCCGTACTCTTCCTCATCCCGTCTTTCCTCGAGCCTACTCGGACGCAGACTTTGCTTGGGTCAGAGGATAGATAGGAAGAGCACTTCGCACCCGCCAATTCATTGGCACTTCTCTCATTTCTTGGTCTTCTAGGAAGCAGTCCGGTGTTGCGCAGTCCACCGCAGAGGGCGAGTATGTTGTCGCCGCCGATTCTTTGCGCCGATACTTTGATGGCTTCGACCCTACGGGACTTTGGGTTAGTTATAGAAAGTGTTCCACTCTTTTGTGATAACACTTCGCTATTAACATTGCTAAAAACCCAAAGGCAGCACTCTCGGACCAAGCATATTGATATCCGATATCACTTCCTTAGAGACCATGTGGAGAAGGGTGATATAGTGCTTCAGTTTGTGGAGAGTGACCGTCAGTTGGCTGATATCTTTACCAAGCCTTTGGATAACTCTAGGTTTTCAGCCTTGCGGGGAAAGCTTGGGGTGGTTTGTCCTTATGGACTGTAGTGAGGGGGAGCTTTGTGCTTTACTGTTTTATCTTGTATATTATGTTTGTTGCTCTCTTCTATTGCATTGCTTTTGGGTGCATTCGGGTTAGTCTTTCTAGCATAGATTAGAGTGTTTCTCGTATCTAGATGGTCAGACTTCTTCCTCTCGTCTTGTGATTCTAGGATACTGCTTGTTAACTGTTTTTCTTCTCACTAGGTTGAGCTTACTCACTTCTTATAGGTTCTAGCAAGGGTTGGGCCACCCTTGGGTAGACAAGGAACGTGTTTGCTCCTTAGTGTGTTAGTTGGGCAGTTGACAGTCCTAGTGTCATATGGGGTAGATGAGAGTCAGTTAGAGCCATAGTATTCTCTATATTTTGTCTATGCTTTAAGGACTGCCTGTTTCTGATTTCTTTGCCAGCTTCTCGTTTTATAGCTTTGGTTCAGGGAGAGTTCATTTGGGAACTTCTGGAGCTTAATATTGATATAACTCAACTTGAACTAAAAAGTGCTTCACATGTTGAGGGGGAGCTGGATTTTCTGCATTTCATTGTAATATAACTACATGGAGCCTTGACTATTATCCAAAGTTGACATGATTACAATGCATTACATCTTGCCATGATTATAATTAATCGCTAGATTTATCATTGCTTCATATGTGTCGTCAAGCCTTTGCCATTGTTAAGTTAATTAAAATTGCACAACTTGAACTAAGACATGTCATGTTAGCTCTTCAGGCTAGTCTGTCTTTAGTTATCCTCTTTTGATTCATGCCATGTCAAATAGGCTAAGTTGAGTCCTGAATCTTTAATTGAGGTTTAGTTTGAGCTATGCTAGTTTCGTGATGAAACATGAGTGAATACAATTATTTAAGAAAAGCAAAAGATCTCTTTTATGTGCGAAAGAACTGATCTCACCAATTCTTTCCCATGAGACTGCTTGCCATTGCACTAGGCATGAACTCAAGGCAAGTTTTGGATGACCAAGATCATCTCCTTAAGCTTTTCGCTTGGAATGGTCGCATAAGGCTTGAGATCTAGCACATCACCAAAATTATGAGTTTCAAATGAAAACATGTGATTTGTGCTAAATTTGCTTAATTGCCAAAAGAACTAAGTACTTGTGCAAATGATTCATTCTTGAACTTATAGCACTATAAATTGACTCAATTCTAGCTTCTTGATTCCACTTAGATTATTGACATGGCTTGCATTATCTTTAGATACCTCTAGCTAGACTATACTCTTGAGTGACTTGACATGCTAAGAAATTCATCTAATCATCATATTGTTACTTACGTGGCTTGGCTTGATTATGCATATCTTGTCATGATATTGATAGCCTTCATATACGTTATGGCTTGGTGTAATACTCAAATAGTCATTTTGGATAATCTTCATGGCTCTAATTGCTTAGCATTGCATAACATTCAACCATACCATGCTATATTCTCTCTTTTATATCTTGATGATTCTATTGCCAAAAGGGGGAGAATATTGGAGAAAAACTTTTGGGAGTCCTTTTGGGAGTTTTGGGAGCGTTTGAGGAAAACTTGCTCTTTCTTTTGCTCCTTGCGTCAACATGGTCATTAGCATCAATTTCTTCTTTTGGACCATGTATGACTTTCAAACAAACTCAATTTATGCTTTTTCTGTGTTTGTCAATATACTCATCAAGGGGGAGATTGAGAGACCATGTGGAGGTGTCCCCATGTTTGTGATGAGTAATTGACGGTCGGTTTAGTGAGTTTGAGTTTGTTTCGGGTATTCGAGGGTAGAGTACCTTTACTTGTGCCTTTATTGATTATACTGTTTCGTGCGGTGCTATGTGACGGTTTGCTTGTCTGTATGACTGCAGGACTTCGGAGTTAGGTCATGGTGAGGCGAGGTGGACCGGGACTAGGCACAGGAGGTGTCGAGGTCCAGACGGTCAAAGATGCCGAAGATGATCGAGACTGCTGAGGTGGTTGCGAGCCGGGAGACGAGGAACCGGAACTGCCCGTGACGGACACGACGGGCGATGACGAGCGGACCGGGACTAGACTCAGGGAGGAGTCGAGGTCCAGACGGTCAGGATGCCAGGTGCGGTCGTGCGTCGACAGGAAGCTTCCAGGAAAGTGCGGCAGGGGTATTTTGGTAAAATGCGTGAGGCGGCAAAATGGAAGCGAATTCGGCTGGAGATAACGGGTTTGAGACCCATTAGTGAATGGCATAAGAGATATTAGGGTTTGAAGTGAAATTGTGATTTTCCCTCCATATTCCTAATGGGTTTGACTTTTGCCTAGAATGGATGGGAGGCATGGAGTGGATACTTGCTGACATTTCTTGATTTGCCCCATGAGGAGAGGGGCAAGGTGCTGCTTCTTTTTGTCTCATGTGCGTCCAGGAAAATGTGAGGTGGGCAAGCTCCTGTGTGTCAAGGGTGTGCTTGAGCTAGTGCTTCTGTGGGTGTGTGAACTAAGCTAGGAGCAGAGCTTGTTTTTCCCCTGTGCCTTATGTGTGCTCCGTGAGTGAGGATTGTCCACTCAAGCATGTAGTGAACCAGGGTAGTGAGATGGGAGAGTAGTAAAATCATTAAATGTAATCTTTTCTCTTGTTTTAATGTCCATGTGTATCGGGACTCCTCTGTGATCATTCCTCTTCATGTAAGCACTCATGGTATTGAATCATTATGAGAAGGAAAGTTTTTGAGCTGCATTTATTTCCTGATGTATTTATGTTCTGTGTTCTCCATGATTTCTTGGTCAGTGAATTTATTTCTTGAGCTTGTGGCTGCAAATCTTTTCTCTGAACTGGGATTCTCCTCATAGCACCCTTGGCTAGATAATTCCCGAGAGAAAATGTTTGAATCAAAGTATTTCTCCTGGTTGCTCTTTTGCAGGTTGCCTCCATTTTGCATTTCTATGGTTTGATGACAGGGGATGCTTGAAATCTTGGTTTCACTGAGGAGTGGTTGCTTTTGAGATATGATTTTCAGTTGTAAGACCCTTGCTAAGCTAACAACTAAAGATCATGAGCAAATATTGTGAGAAGAACGAGTAATTTGAAATTTATACTCTCTCTCTCTCTGCTCATTTTCAATTTTCAGCTAAACTCTTGAATTCTTATTCACTTGTTGAAATCTTGTGTTAACTGAAGTCTTGATGTTATTTAGTTGAAAGTCCAGATCCCTTGACTCGAAAACTTCAAGCAATCTCTTGTGATTTTCTCGATTTAGTGATGCAGATTCTCTGTTCTTTGCGCTGGTGTGATTCTTGTTTCTCCCTGCAGTACTATTTTAGTCTGTCACCCCTCTGAATCTCTCTCTCTCTCTCGGCAAGCTTCAGTCCCTCTCTATTTATCTCCAGTCTGCATCTTCCCTTTTCTCTTCGGATGTGTGCAGTATCCTCTAGCAAGATCTTCTTTTTGTTGCAAGAATTAAATACTGCTATCCGTCATTGAACTGATATCTCAGGTTTCGGCTAGCTGTGAACTGCTGCAGTGTTATTATTTTGTTCACAGTTTGGAGCTCCTCCCACCTTGACGAACTGCATATATTGGCTGCCCCTTTTGCTGTCCAAACCGTTTTGATCCGCAGATTTGAAGGACAAAAAAATTCGATCTTGGCTCTTTGTTAATTATCTTTGTTGGTACAAAGTTCTGCATTTTGTTCAGCTAGCAGCAGCAGGAAATCATTTCAGGTTTCGGGTACAGCCTGCAGGAGTTCGGTCAGCTACAATTTGTGCGCAGTAAGTGCATCTCGGTATTCCCGTAGCTGTGCACTATTGTTTTCCTTGTTTTCAGCTTGTAGCTAGCCGAGTAGATGCAGTTTCCTTGTGCAATCTGAACTACAGCAGAGAAAAATAATACTTGATTACTGTAGTCTTTTGTGCCGAACAGTTGTAGTGAAAAGTGCATTTTGATACTGCAGTTCACAATTGCTCTCCTTGCTGTTCGGCTGAGATACTCTGCAGCTTTGAGTTTTCAAATACTTTGCAGATTTTAGATTTCAAGAGGATTTGGGACTTAGTTTTCAGCAGTGTAGCAGTAGTAGTTGTTTTTTCAGTTTGTGAGCTAAGAGGGAGCAAATAAGTTTGAATGATTTGAAGCAGTCCTAGATTTCCTGTTCAGTCATGAAGTCTAATGTACTGATGGTTCCATGTATGTGTGTGTGCTAGTGGATGTGGTTGCTCAAGTGGTCTGTGTTTTGTTCTGAGGAGTGGCAGTTATTGCCTTTTTGCTAGTGTTGATTAATTTGCAATTTCCAGAAAGGTCAATCAACTTCTTTGTAGCTCTTATAGCTATGGGAGAGTTGTGAACCTTTGTGAATACCTTGGGGGCATTTTTTTTAAAGAGGCACCATTCACCCCCTCTGTTGCCATCTCCGATCCTACTGTCCTACTCCAGTCTCTACTCCCAGATACGATCTTCATGATCATTGTATTGTTAGGCCTCCTGAGTGCTACAGCTTTGTAGCCACTACTCTTGTTGAGCCTATGACTTACCGTAAGGTTGTTGCTCATCCAGAGTGTCAGCACGCAATGACAGAGGGGATTGCTTCTCTAGAGCGTACTAGCACTTGGGATATTGTTCCCCTACATACTCGTGTCACTCCTATTATGTGCAAGTGGGTGTACAAGATCAAGACTTACTCGAATGATTCTCTTGAGGGTTACAAGGCTCATCTTGTGGTACGTGATTTTCAGCAGGAGTATTGCCGTGACTATGATGAGACTTTTGCTCCTGTTGCTCATATGACTGCTATTCGTACTCTCCTTGTTGTGGCCTATGTTCGTTAGTGGTCCATCTCTCGATTGGATGTCAAGAATGCATTTCTCAATGGCGAGTTGCGTGATAAGGTCTACATGCAGCCACTCCCTGGGTATAATGTCCCTGACGATATGGTTTGCGCCGCTCTCTATAGGCTCAAACAAGTCTCTCATGCTTAGTTTATGAGATTTTGTTGTCACTGCTACCGATTTCACCGTCAGTGATCACGATTTTACTCTCTTTGTTCACACCTCTTCTCATGGTCAAACGCTCCTTTTTCTTTATATGGATGATATGATTATTACTGGAATGATCCACAGTGTATTGCTTTTGTGAAGAAGTGTCTTATTGAGTATTTCTTGATGTTTGATCTAGGTCCCTTTGATTACTTCCTTGGAATCGAGTTTTCTTCTACGTCTGAGAGCTACTACTTCATCCAAGAGATGTACATTCAAGATCTTCTTACTTGTACTTGTCTCACTGATTAGCACACAGTGGACTCTTATGGAGCTTAGAGTCCATCTTTGACCACTGATGGTAAGCCCCTTGAGGACCCCACACAGTACTATCACCTTGTTGGCAATCTTATCTAACTTGGGATTACTAGACCTAACATTTTTTACTCTGATCACATTTTGAGTCTGTTTAATTTCCACTTAGCCCCACTATAGCCACCTTTGTGTTCTACGATATCTTCGTAGGACTGTCTCTCGTCGTTTTTTCTTTTTTCGCTCTAGCTCTTTACATCTTCAAACGTACTTTGATGCGATCTAGGCCAAATGATCATTTTGATCATCGATCTCTTTTTACCTATTGTATTTCTTGATTCCTCTCTGATTTCCTAGAAAACAAAAAAAACTGCAGTTTCTCGTTTAATTGTTAAGGCTAAGTTGAAGGCTATGTGATGCGGATACGCACGTGTCCTGTACTTTTCAGTTAAATATATTATTCAACTAGAAAGAATTATTGAGCCGCATGAAACATTGCCAGGTGAACTCATTCCAAATTAAATATAATGTTGTTATTCATAAGAATAGAATACTACCTCATGTTATCAAATGGTGCATTCTTAGATTTGTTAATAGCAAAGCAATGGAGAGGCAAAAGGAAAAGGATAACCACATTAGGTGCCAAAGACATGACGGAAGAAAGCTCATGCAGCGGGAGAGCAAAAGGGAGAAGCCCAAGGACTTAAACTACAAGTTTTGGATAAAATTTTCAAGCCCAATTCGTACCTCCCACAAGGTCAATTGGATTCAAACTCGGATTCAACTCAGAATTCAATTCGAATTCGGTTCGGGACAGCCTGACAGGTACTTACTAAAAAGGTCATAACTTTCACAAACGGAGTTCCGATTTGGGTGTTCTTGTACTCCTTGGAAAGATATTTTCAAGAGCTACGCAATGAATCTAGTCCCAGCATCAAATTCATCACGGATCAAAAGTTATGGCCGAAACAATATGACAGCTGTAAAATCTAGTTTCCTTTTTGTGAGAGTTCGTATCTAAAACCATATAGGGTTGAGTTGTACTAGGTTTGTGGACTCTATGGACGTCCCAAGGTCCTATATAGGCCATGTATTGGCAGCCTAAGGGCTCAGACCACCTTTGAGAATATTCAATCTACTAAAGTTTGTTCGAGTTTATCATTGCTGCTGAAATTCCGTGAGGGAATTAGGAGTGTTCTTCAATCAAGATCGTTCAGCCTTTCCGCTGGGAATTGGGTGCACGATAGATCTTCGCTTGGTGGTCGGCGAAATCGACACGAGTGTGTTTTGGCGAATTAAAGAATGTTCGTCTCTTGCATTGGCATTGGAGGATAACTACGATTCATCAAGACTCCCGCGAGTATCCATCCTACGTCGAGAAGATCGGACAACCCCGTATCATCTGGTATCAGAGCACGGTTTACTCGGTAGGATCTTATCCCTTTACTTTTAGATTGATTTATTTCTGTCCTATAGTCCATTAAACCGAAAATTGCAACAAAAATCCAAACCCTAGTTTCGCATCTGTTTTGCATCTGTTATTTTCGTGAGTTTTATTAAGTTTTGATCCGTTAGAAATTTTGTTTATGTGCTGATCTTAGTGTCCTTTTGCGTTGCTTAATCGTTGTTATTTTAAACTCTTGAAAATCCGCTAGTTGATCTTTCAATTAGCATGCAAAAAAGTAGATTCAATTTACTTTTTGAAATCTCGTTCTAGCTGTCCACATAAGATCTTCACACATCTTGAAAAAATATCACATCTGAATATATCTGGGTTTCCTTTTTTCTTGATTGATTTGGCCACAAGAAACCCTAGCTGCCACAAGAATCTTAGTTGGACACATTCAGACCGTCTGAAATTTGTTGCGGTTTGAATTCTGAGCGTCTGTTAAGATCTTCACTTAAATCCTTTAAACCTTGAGACTAGTCTTTGGTAATTGCTTTAGGGCTGTTCTAAAATTATCTACGCATTGCTGAACAACTTTGGACTTGCGTAGAATCTACGAACAATTAAACCTAGTTCGGCCTTGAGTATAAAAAAAGAGCCAAAAAAAAAGAGAAAGCAGCCGATTGAAAAAAAAAGAGCCACGGCTTGAGCAAAAAAAATAAAGAAAGAAATAAAAGAAAGCATTTGCCGAATTTGGGTGAGTTAATCTTAGTCCATAAATTCAGATTGTGTATTTAATTTCTTTGGACAATCTTGTGCCCTCAAATTCATATTATTGCAATTGGCTACCGTTTCTCCTAGTACTTGGTGCAAAACGAGCTAATATTCCCGATTGTTTCCTTTAGCTCATTCCTTTTGTTTGCATTGAGTCATATTGATCATTGTGTGTGCATTCATATACTCACTTATATCATTTGGATCGGCACATAGGCAATACTTTCTAGGTTGGATTATTACTTAATTTTACAACATCATGAATTTAGATTGCGTTGAATAAACACTTCTATACCAAGCTCCACTAAATATCCTTTGTCTGTAATTGTGAGTCACTTTTAAATCCGCTTGATCATCACTTACTATTGTAGCCACCACCAAGTGTAAGTTTCTTTTCGGCCTCAATTCACTTCGGAAAGGTAAAAACTTTACCTGGGGGAGGAAAAAGTGAGATAGAGTGAACTCCACATATCATATATATGTTATGGTATTTGTGCGTTCTTTGTACAACTAACCATGACAGGTGGAGACGATAATATGGGAGAGGAGCATACCCCGGCGAGTCGTTTTCAATTCCAATCTTTGAGAGGGACTTTGCGCAATGAATTCGCCGCCACTTATTCCACCTTGAAAAAGCATCTCAAGGCGGAGATCAACAATTCTGCACAAGATATGCGCATTGAATTCAATCATCAAATGAAAGTATTACGCTCAAACATCGTGAATGATGTTGTGCGGGCACTTCATCCACAACAAGAAGAAGATAACTTTATTCCTTTCTATGGAAGTGAGAATCCAGAAGAATATCTTGAGTGGGAATGGCGAATGGAGAAAGTATTTAGAGTTCAAAAGCTTCCCAAAAATCAAGAGGTGATGCATGCCACTAGAGAATTTGAAGAGTATGCTTATAGTTGGTGGCATCAGCGATTTAGAAATGAATTCATTAAATCTTGGTCAGCTTTGAAGGCACTCATGAAGAGAGAATTTGTGCCATCCTATTATGCACAAGGATTGCTTCGCTATTTGGAGAGTATCACACAAGAGAGTAATACCGTGCAAGAATATTATTTTGAGCTGCAAGATGCATTACGTCGGGCCGGTGTCATTAGTGAACTACAAAAGAAGACATACTTTAAAAGAGGATTGAATTCTAAGATTGCCGCTACACTTCAACATAAATATTTTGGTAGTGTGCAAGATCTTGTGAATTGTACTATTCAAGAAGAGAAGAGACTTTTGGAGAGACGTACACCACAGTTTTCTCCCAATCCATACTTCAATTCTGCTCTATCTACTAGTGTGACACATGAGAAGATGACCGAGCATGGGACTTTCTCTTCGGTCAAGGAGATATATAGTATTCTAAAACTACATATAGCTCTTAAGATACACCACAACCCATGTGAGGATGAGAGCCACATAGCCAAATTGAGTGAGAGTGATAAAAAGATTGAGCTGTGTGATTCCACCATATGTGAGGTTGAGAGCATCCAAATTGAGAGTGTGAGAGAGACACAAAAAGGAAAGAGAGAAGTAGAAGATAGACAAAGTGAGGATGCATCTGAAACTAACACATTAATATCTACGTCTAGTGTTGTTTCTCACATTGTGCAGGTTGACATTAAAGATGAAGAATTGAACATTCAACAACCGGCACCTTTGAAGCCAAATGAGGAGATAACCATGAGAAAGGATAAAGTGTTTGCTGCCCCGAGGGTACATCCTAACAATTTTAAACCCCCAGCACCTACATCATCTGAGAATGACGATAAAGGTAACAATAGTGGTGCTGAATTTAGTTATGCAAAGGTGAGTAATTTTGAGAGCTCATATGATCAACTGAAAACTCCATGTTTTAAAATTTCTTTACTCAATTTACATAATGTGGAATTGATTACTCATAAAGAAGTTCTTACTAGAATATCTCCTAATGATTCTTTGTGCTATATCATGTTTGATAATCCTAGAGAGCTATCTAGTGTGATTTATAATGTTGCTGAAATTTCAAGTTCAAAATCACTAGTTAGTACATATGCCTACACATATAAGTTCAATTTGATTGGAGATTATGGTGTAGATGACAAATTTTATGTTCACAGAATTTGCATTACATGTGATAAGCTTGCTAATTTAAAATTGCATATTATAGATAAACAACCTTTTATGTCATGTCGTGATCGCAATGAGATAAGTGTCAACAATAGAGCTTGCTGTTTTAAAAGATTTCCTAAGCCTATTTATTTACCTTTTGATAAACAATTATGTACAAGTAATCAGAGTAACGCAGTTCAAGCATGGAAGGTACTAAAGATATTCTCCCCTATATCTGAACAACTAAATCTGATTTTACCTGTTAATGATCTGTCCATGTCCTTAGAAAAGTCGAGGACGACTATCTTTTATGGGAGGGAGAATGATGTGAAAAATAATATTGCAATGCATACATCTTTTAGGCGCTGTTATATTCATCGTTTTGTGCGAAGTAGTGAGAATACCACAACAATTGACTCTTACATATACCATGTGTATGTGTTGTTCTTTTCGTTTATTACACCTTCAGATGTTCATGATGTGCTAAGCAGAAGAAGTGTTATATGCATAGTTAACTACTGAGATCACTTGGTTACAGTGGCTCCTAAGGACTTTGTTGTATGTCTATATACCGACTCCTCTTTTGTCAGACAACATAGATACGATTAGTATTGCTCACGATTAGTATTGCTCACAAAACACATTTGACAATGATGCTTCCTACATCAGATGGCAAGTGCAGATTCAGGTGGTTACTTTTCAGTATATGCCTTCAAAGATTTAGCTGGTAAATTTCTTCTCCAAGGCACATACAAGAGCTCAAGCAGAGCTTCTACCTTTAAAACTCAGTATTTCCGATCCACTGAGTTTGAAAGGGAATGTTAGACATATATTATATAGGATGCTCCTTGCTTATTGTACCTTGTATATTAGGCTCTTGGCCTAATGGAAATAAACAAGTCCATTTCAACATAAAACACGTGTTGTCTGCAACTGTTTGTGTGCGCTCGGCACTACAGGAGAAACCCCACTCAAGCAGATCGGCATTCGGCAGCCAATAGACAAATATATAGTACTAAACAAGAATACAAGAACTTGGGGAACAACAGGCATCCCGGATCCTACTTGTTTGATACATTAATCTCTCCGTCTTTACTCTTTAGAAGGCAGCAGTGTTACAAAATTGCCTCACAAAATCTGACGGTAGGGATATCCAGAAGGATCTTTCCCAAACAGAATACATCTTTTGAGCTCAAATCATCTGTAACACCATCCAAATTCCCAGCGCTTGAGAAGGTAATTCGTTCAGCTTCTCGCGTTGAATTTCTTCTGTGGAATGGTTGCCAATCCAGGGTGAATGGGTTAAACTGTAATGCTCCTTTTGTGAACTTCTACAACATTCGAGGGGTATGTCGACGTATCAATCATTTACCCTACAAGTCCTCGTTTTCCTCTTTTAGTTCGATCGGATGGATTGCAACTCCGTTTTGAGCTGATCGAACAAGGCCCCATCTTCCAAGGCGAGGCTCCTGATGAAAGAAAGATATTAATACCGAAGTTGAGCTTCCAAAACTTGCACTGATAAGACCATGGTATTGCAATAGCGTCTACATAAAGAATGAAGAGATATGGTATCTTCGCGCATTGTTCAGCATGTGGAAGTATCACAGAAATCAAGAACTTGATGCAAAGGGCACCTAGTTAGTAGGCCTTATGAAACAAGTTCAAGCTAAACAGGAAGGTATATTGAAAATAAGTTTTCTTTCTTTCTTTTTTCTATTCTCAAGATAATATTGAGAAAGCATTCCAGTAAAAGTTAAAGAAATTGGGGTATCAAGTATCTGAACTGCAGTAACAAAGGGGGAGTTTGATATACTGACCTGGCCAACACCAGCAACAATAAAGCGTCCAGATTTCGCGATGGCAAGAGAATTAACAAATCCATCCTGGCCATAAGAGAAAGTATGCCAATAACTATTTGCATCCCACAGTAAGGCACCAGTATAGTAGTCAACTTTCTATGCATCAGTAGTATGATGATTCTGTCATCTGAATCGACCGAAAAAAATGATTAAATCCAGAGAAACATGCAGCAGTTGCGTTGCGTGAATTCCATACGAAATGTCTAAGTACAATTCTAGCCTATTAGGGGCCTAAATGTAAATCAAACACAAATTTTTTGGTCTTCGATCGAAACAAAGATTCCCATAACTTTCTGGAAACCACTGGTGATGACTGATGAGGGTTCACACATCATAACGTCACAGCCTAGAAATTATGCCTGCCTCCAGTGGCTGGCGGATAAAACAGCCTTAACTTTCCTTTTAACAGCTCAATGTGGGGAATTCAATTCCGTCATACTCTTTAGTACGGACAGCCATAACTTTCTGGAAACCACTGGTGATGACTGATGAGGGTTCACACATCATAACGTCACAGCCTAGAAATTATGCCTGCCTCCAGTGGCTGACGGATAAAACAGCCTTAACTTTCCTTTTAACAGCTCAATGTGGGGAATTCAATTCCGTCGTACTCTTTAGTACGGATCAGGGATAGAAAAACCGACGGTTACTGGCCAGTAACCAGAAAAACCAGTGAAAACCGGTAGCAAAAAAACCAACTGAAATTTTTCAAATTTAAATTTATATTTATAACTGCATAATGCACTTTCTAGATTGGTTTAGACTTTTTTGTGCTAGATTACCTATTATATGAACTAAACATACATCAATTATTGTACTCCCAAGTTTTTTTATCGGATTTTTTGGTTTTTTAGCGGTTTTTCCGGTTTTTTCCGATAAGCGGTTCCCGTTACCGGTTTCAAAACAGCCCGAATTCAAATTTTGATATTCGAATTTCAACCGGCTTTTTCGGTAACCGGCCAGTTACCATTACTGGCCACCGGGCAGGAAGTTCCTCGTAACCGAGATTTCCATCCCTGGTACGGATGCAATGGAGAATAAAAGGGGCCAATTTTCAAGCCCAATCAGCGCCCAAACTAACACAGGTTGAATTCAATTGCACTTTGTTTTTCGTGCATAGCCTGGTAGTGCGCAAATTTTCTATGGCTCCAACTCATTTCACCAAGGAAAATCTGTGCATAATTATTAATGTAATTATAAGGTGAGATCTAATCTTTAAAAGCACCATACCTCACTCCTTTTCTGAACCTAGGTGGTCCTCATCCAAAAGATTTATTCCATTCTATTTATTTGAACGAGGGGAAATCCCATGAAAAATCAGAAGCAGAGTACTCCAGCAAAGGGATTTGTGAATGGTTTCTTCCAAACCCTACTCCTTTTCCATTTGTGGCCAACATTTCGAATGGTGAGAAACACCCCTAGTTCTCTACTAGCGTGATGTATCATGCATAAGACTTGTAGGGTGGCCTTTAACTAATCAAGAGGTCCTGGCGTGTACAGATTTGAGATCTGATACACTGAAGCAAAACACCCACAACTTGGTGATCAACAGGCAACTAGACTTCAACTTTTGAGTTCTGTCTGTTTTCACATTCAGAGGGCTAGTTCACTGAGTATCATGCAAATTCGACCACAGGAAGGCCATCCCCCAAGGCTGCTCGGTTTACACAAACATTCAGATGTAACAAATCGAAGCAAACAACCAAAACTCAGATCATTGACATGATGCATGCTGGTACAGATGTATCTCACCAGCGAACATGGCAACCATCAGTGGAGAAAAAGGAATGATGTTTGAGATATCCGGAAAAGAGGTGGAGAGATTCGAGTCACCAATTTGGATCCTTCATATAGAGTGTTTTTAATCCCTTTGCACTAGGTTAGGGTTTTGTACAGCCTCTTGTTTTGAAGAGATTTTCCCTCATTAAATAAACAGAAAAATTCTACCATGGGATCATCTAGGTCCAAAGGGAGTCAGAAGATGTTGTTTAAGATGTAATAACCATCTTATAATTACCTTACTAATTATCGGGCCCAAAGTATATCTGCTCTCCTAGGATGTAGGAAGTGCCAAAAGTGCTAGTGAATGGCACTGAAGAAGGATGAACAAAAAGGTTGACTTAATTATATATGCATATTGCGTAAGGACTAAGGAGTCCTATAAAATAGCTTTCTAAAACAACCTTTTGTTTTGACAACAATTGCCTACTAATGCCCAAACGAACAATGGCATGGACACTGCCAATAGCCAAGCTTCTTGGAAATGTAAGTAGGAATAGTTGTTGTATATTACAATAGCCTATAAAGCATATAAATAGTACAAAGAGACACAAGGACCTAAACCCTAGACATATGGAAAAAGACACTAATACTCTTAACACCCCTCTTAAATGCAAATCATATATAATAGCATTGCATTTAGAAGGGTTGACACTAAAATAGGAAAAGACACTAACACCCTTAACACAAAGTCTGTATCTTGAAGATGTCGTAGTATGCGGCTCTTGGAAAATTGTGTCAAAAAGATCACCTCCCATTCGAAATCGTGCGACAACCCATAAAGCACAAGTGCAGGGGCTGAGAAGGTAGAGGTAAGTGGGAGCAAAATCAACTACGGTAACACGATGAAAAGGATGTGGAAGGTGACACAAATAGAGAGAGCTGTCAAATTAAGCCAAAGAGGGAGATAGAAGTATAGCGGCATAAATCGAAGCCCAAGACGGCGGCGGCGCTGTGCACAAGCGCAACGGAGGCGCGGTGCAAAAGAAGCACGGCGGCCTTAAAAGCTCGGGGCGGCGGCTCAAAGAAAAGCAGCGACATCATGAAGACTTCTACGATCTGTAACGACTCAAGGAGAAGAGCAACAGCTACGGCTATGCAAAAGGAAGGAGAAGATCACACTCATTCAAGATGATAGACTGTGGCTAGCAAAGCAGTCAGCTGACTGACAAATTTTGTAGACTCACACAGCATTGACGAACTGATAGAGATACGACGGACATGGATGGACGCAACGGAAGACTCAAAGAAAAAGACTCAATCTAACAGATTACATGCGAGATGCACAAAATTCTATAGCACCATCATCTCATAGTCTAACAAAACACTCTTCTAACAAAAGTCTTCAATCTTCATGAGCCATGACCCCTGCCTTCATCTCCATTCCTCTCCCGTGGAATACCACGCAATACTATGGCTCAAGGCATAAGAAATCGGGAGGCGGAGGCTCTGGTGACCCCTCCCCATCCTCCATTCTTGCCTTCTTTCCTTCCCCTCCTCTTTCTTTTCTCCCCACAAATCTTCAATGGTCGCCCCACTCCGCAAGCTCCTTCTCCGCATCCACCTCGGCATGAGAGGCACCAAGAGCGGCGGCATGAGAGGGCGGCTGCTCGAGAAGGGGTTATGGTGACGCCAAGGGCGGCGGTGCGGGGCGGATCCGGCGCGGCGAACGCAGGCGCGGGGTAGTGCGGTGAAGCCCATCATGGAAACGCCTGGATCTGGAGTGGAGGTTCTCGGATCCAGGCGCATCGTGGCTGATGGCGGCTGGATCTCGCACGAAGGTGGTCGGATCTGGCTGGCCAAGGTCGGTGGCGACCGAATCCAGGTGGAGGAAGATCATCGGCCGGTTGGCGGCGATTGGATCAAGGCGGCGACGGCCGGAGAGCTCGACGCGGGGCACGCGGATGCGGGTTGGCGCGCGAACGCCAGAAAGGAGGCGCGAGCGGTCGGATCCGCGGCCGCGCGGCGGCGGCTCGGGAGATGGCACCACGGTGCGTGGCGTGTGCGAGCAAACATGGCGCAAAGCGCCGCTCAGCGAACACGACAGTGCGGGCTCGGCGAGCACGGATGCGAGCGCGGCAACGGCGGCGGTAGAAGGAGGTGGCCGTCCCCGGGAGTGGAGCACACTCCTCCCGGGACAATGGCGGAGGCGGAGCTAGGTTTTCAACCTTCCTGTGATACTATGTAAGTAGGAATAGTTGTTGTATATTGCAATAGCCCATGAGGCATATAAATAGTACAAAAGACACATGGACCTAAACCCTAGACATATGGGAAAAGACACTAATACCCTTAACAAGAAACACCCACCCGACCAACATACACCACGTCAGTGCACAACTTAACTACAATCTAAGGTATTTACCCAAACTAATAAAAAATAATGGTTACGACTAATAATTTGTTAAGGAGGTGAAGAGTTGACAATATATTGGCAAATTTGGAAAAATGTCACAAGGACCTGGAACTGAAATAAGAAATTCCAATAGTGTCAAGTCTCAACAACAGAGAACGAGAAGCAAGTGCATTGGTTTGCTTATCTACAGTGGATATATATTTTCTTTTCCAGAATTACATCCAAATTATGTTAATTGAGTAGCAAGAGTACCATACCAGTGCCAAATTAAATAATGGTCGAATTCCTTAGAATCAGGTTCGATAACCCAAAGACGAACAAAACCATTTGCTGCTCCTGATGCAGCAAGATCAGAACCTTTTCTCGCAGCAACTGCACTAACCCATGACTGGGCTGATGAGACACATTCAGGTTTATGTATCCCATTTTCTGCATAGTGAAATGACGTATAAAGCAATAAATAAGGATTCCATAAATATAAGGAACAAAAAATAGTGCAACCATGACAAGGATTTATATTTAAATCGATTGAGATCTCAATGGCAAAAGTTTACATAATAACAAAAAAGATAGAAAAAAAAGGTGAAAGGAAAACAGATCCAAATGCATTGAGTGGCAAAATTTTGCATTAAGTAAAGAGGCAAGTTTTCAGATAGCCTCTTACCTTTAGTTAAATCCTCATCATTATTGCCAAGTGGATTAACGTTATCACGCAATACTGGATGAGCATTTCTTATTATGTGAGTAGGCTTCTTTCTCATTATGCTCCAAAGCTCAATGCTTCCATCATCAGATCCAGACAAAAACTCCTTGTCATCAATAAAGCAGCAACACTCCAAAGATGTAGCAGCAGGAGCGCGGAACACTAACTGTGACTCTTCTGGAATCTGTCCACAGAGCGAGAGAGTTTTCAAAGGTCAGGGTGAATCTCAGCATCTGCCACCACAGGCTCACATCACACACCCAATAGTACAGGCAGTCAAACTATTTTTATCTTTGATGGGATATTTAGATTGGCCATATGAAAGTGATGAGTAGATTTGCCTCGAGACATACGTACCTAATATTATAGTTAGCTAGGGAGAATATTTACCAATTCCAATAAAATATATCTGTTATTAAAAATGCTCTACCTGAGACTGGTGAGCCTTTTGGAGCACACAATCATAACCCACCCAATAAAAAGAACCCTTGCACTACCTCCATTCCCACCTCCCTAGCCCTAACAAGTAAAGCACGCCACACCCAATTGTTAAATGTGTGGAATGATGAATGTATAAAGAATAGTTGTATTCATCTCAGCCCAAAGAGCAATATGTAGAGTACATAGGATACACTAGACTAAATCCTAGAAACTAGGAAATACCACAAATACCCTTATATCCTTAAACCCCCTTTCGAATGTAGGGCGTATGCAATTGTTAAGGGTATAAAGGTATTTGTGGTATTTCCTAATTTCTAGGATTTATTCTTGTGTGTAATATATACTCTATATATAACCCTTTGGGTTGAGATCATAGAACTAAGCTTTATACGTTCATCCTTCTACGCATCTAATATGGTATCAGAGCCCTAGGTTTTCCGGCCAAAAACCCTAGCAGCCACATGGGTCTTCCACTGCCGCTACCCCCGGGCTCCCGGGGGCGGCCACCACAAGGCCAACCGTCGTCGTCGGCTCGTGCTCTTCGACCCGTGCTTGGCTCCATCTTCGCGTTAGCCCTCTCTACCCCGGCCAAATCTAGAGCTCGCCGCCGCCTGGTCTTCTCTCGAGCGGATATGGCTAGATCGTTTGTCTCGGTCTCGCACTGAGTCATCACCTTCGTCTTCTGGCGACACCTCGCGGATCGGCTATCTTCGGCGCTAAACTTCAATCGCCGCCCGAGGTCACCGCCGTCGTCTCTCTCATCACCGGATCTAGCCTACACCGCCCGATCCGGCGCTACCAATGCCTTCTCCACTTTCTCCGGGTTGTTGGGCTTCTCCTCGCCAACCGGTTTCATCTCTACCGGCTTCGATTTGGCCTCTCCGGCGGCCACCTCGGCCCTTGGTCTCCCAACGTCGTCTCCGTCGTTGCAGTAGCTCACGGTGACGGACGAGCTGGCGTTGCCGCTTCGTGCGGTGAGGGATCTGCCCACACCACCAAGGTCTCGCAGGAGGAGGTTGTGGTCATCACGCAAAGCGCAAGCTACTGATGGGAGGTTTTGTTGAGTGGCTTGGCCCTGGTACAGTATCTGCTACCTTTTTATTCGAGAGGGAGGAAGAAAAGGCAAAGGGAGGTGGTGTTGGTGATTAGAGCCATGCATCGAGACCAAGAGGGAGGAAGAAAAGAAAGAGGGAGTTGGTGTTGCAGATGCAAGTATCTACAGCTTTTGTATTTTTTTTCTTTTGAGTCTTCCATTGTACCCATCCAACTTCGTAGCCTCTATCTTTCAGTTCATCACAACCATGCGAGTCCATAAATTTTTTTGTCCAGTCAGTCGATTGCTTTGCTAGCAATGGTCCATCCTCTTGGATCAAGTGTGGTTCCTTTCCTTTCGCATGTTTGCAGTCGCTGCTCTTCTCTCCGAGCCGTAGATCGTAGAAGTTTTAAGGCTCTCGCTTCTCTCAAAGCCGCCACCCGAGTTTTAAGGCCATTGCGCTTTCTTTCCGCGCCGTGCGTTGTCTTGGACCATGCTTTATGGGCTACCGCACAACCCCGGATGGAGATCTTTTAGTACTCAACAATTTTTCTCAAGAGCTACACACTACAATGATGTTATCAAGGCTCGGACTTCGGATTTGTGGTATTTTAGTGTTAACCTTTTTCAAATGTAATGCTATTGCATACAACTTGCATTTGAGAGGGGTGTTAAGCATGTAAAGGTATTTGTGGTATTTCTTAGTTTCTAGAGTTTAATCTTATGTGTACTATGTACTCCATATATAGCCCTTGCGTGTCCTATAACAGGAGCCATAAAGGTTGGTTATATTGATGTCAGCCCAAACAGCTATATATAGAGTATATAGGCCACATAAGACTAAAATCTAAAAACTAGGAGATACCACAAATACTCTTGTATCCTTAACACCAATATCTTTCCACCTGCCTACTCCGCAGCCACTGTACCTTTCCACCCGTCGCCTGGCTGCAACCTGCCTCCCACCCACGGTATGAAATGATGGTGTCCACCATACATCAAGAAATGGCATCCATTTATCTAAAAATATTTCGCTTGAACTATCACTTAGAGCTGGGAGGTACAAGGACATATCTTCTACAATAGTAAAGCATATTAACGAGTTAACATTACTAGTCACTGCTGATAACTCTACCTTTTATCGAACACAGGACAGGGAACTGAAAATTATACTATGCATTGTTCTATAATGACAAGCTTACATTCATTTAGCGAATATCCCCTTCAATTACCAGTGCAATCAACTTGATCATGTCCCTTGAGGATACCAATCTCTTGAATTTACAAAGGCATACCAAGTTGTTGCCCTTTATGTGCATGGAGATTGCAATAGTGCGAGCCCCGGGAAATAAGATATATCTGAATTTTGGCAAGTCATGCACTAGAATAAAGAAAAACACAAATATTTTAATGTATATTAATCCTAGGACAATGTTTTTTAACTAGATAATTCCCTCCAGTTCATCATAAGAAAACTATCTGTTTAATGGGGCAGCTGGGTAATCTATATGTTTATGCTTAATGAAAATATTTACCTTCCAAAGATGCATTGTTCGGTCCCGTGCTACAGTCAGAAGCCTATCTTTGCTAAGCGCATCCATTGACAGAATTTCGTTCTGATGGCCATATAGGCAGTTCATGTATGTTCTGTCTTCTGCATTCCACTGCATTATTGAACGATCAAAAGAACCAGAGAATAGCTCTGAGGAGTCCAGCCCAAAAGCAAGGCATGATATCGGTCCTCGATGGCCGCTAAATGCCTGTGAAAGACAAACAAAACAACAGACAGTTACAATGTTGAAAGAGGGGTAAGGAAGATTGCATGAATAAGGAGCCCAGCTTAACTCCAAGTAAAGTTCCTTTGATCTTCCAGGGTCCTCTTTTTATGAATAACCCCAGTGTACATTTCTGGACAATTATGACATATTAAGGAAATTTTTGTGAATCTTAAATGATATACATTGGCCAAGGTGTTCCATTACAAATTTCACTGAGACACTGATCATAAACAAGCTAGCAATTGGTTGGATACTTTTGCTGTTACAGCTTGCTTGCAAGTTGCAACCACCCTGGTGTCAATTACTATAATAATCAAAACCAAATGCAAATGTGATAAATGAGTATTTTAAATGTGAAAAATGAGTATATTTATTGAGTAGTCTTTCCATAGTTGATTTGCAATAAGCATAAGTTAATCTTTGCCTAAACTGCTGTCACTGACTACCTGTATGTGCTCCCGTGACCGAACATCCCATAAATGGATATGACGGTCCAAGCCACCACTTGCCAAGTAACGACCATCTGAACTGACAGCTAAAGCTAGCACTTGTTTACTTCTTTTAGCTGACAGAGATGGTTTAGCATGATGAGAAACCAATACATTTTCACTTGGCCATAAATACTTCTCACTTTTTCCAGTTTCAACATCCCAATTGAGAATGACTCCATCTTTTGATGCTGAAAACCCCTTATCACTATCCTTGGATAAAACAACAGCAGTAACTGGTTTTCGGTGCTTCACAAGAAGCTTAAAGCCATCCTCGGGGTCTGGTGGTAATACTCTGCAATGATTTTGCAATGTTTAGTCATATTTACAAGGTCAAACTCGATGAATCTATGATCAGCCGTACAGATAGGAGTCAATTATTGAATATAAATAACACTGACATTCTTTTATCACATCCTTTAGTAAAATCTTACGGAATACATGTTGGATTCAATTAAAACACCATCATAGCTTAAAAACCCTGGAGGCCATTACCATACTCCAGTTCAGATAATTGATGACTCATACTGACAAGTGTAGCACCTTCTATTTTCATGGTGAAAACAGACGTATCTCCAAGCAGCCAAAACGTACACATCCTTCAAACCACATTTCCTTCTATTTTCAACTTCCTAGTTTTGGACTAGTGTCCAAACAGGCCCATGTGAATAAAAAATATGACCAAATACAAAGGAAATGGATGGGTGGCAAAAGAAAAATCAACAGTGAGTGAACAAAGGTGATGCGACCATGAACCCTCAAACTATTACTACAGATACTTCGCCAAAGATTAGTACTGGTTTTAACGAGCTTGTTGTTTTGTGTGGGAAAGTACCAGGAGTACCATGGAGATGATCTAGTGCATGGACTTGTTACAAAGGGGGAGAAAGCAGCACGTGCATGTGTCATATGTGTGGGACTCAAGCCAAATCAAAGACACGTCCATTGGAAGCCAAACGTGGAACCAGGCCATGTGTGTGAGATAAAAATAATGGGCAGCTTGAGCCAGGAAGAAACCAGCCAGGGAGGGAGCCAAAAAGAAAAGGAGTAAGGAGCATGTGAGCCAGAAAAGGAGAAGGCAACGCACGTCTACATCGGTTCAAGTTTGCTCCGAATCAACATCTGAGTCGGCCTAGTACTCCTAGTCCAAATCATATTTAATTTTCATATCTAAATGAGTTAGTCCAAGTCCTATGTTAGTTTTTGCTTTCCGTCAGTTTATTTTCTTCCGAACAGGAATCTTCTTTTGATTCGGATAAGTCTGATCAAAGTCGGCGTTGTAAACATATTTGAGTCAGAGTTGAGGTTTAGGTGGTCTGCAAGTTGTGAGTCAAGTTGGGTGCATGTATGTTTTGGTATGCCCATATAAAAGGGCAGGCCAAGTGCCATGTAACCCTAGAACCTTTATGCATTAATAAAAAAAGATCAGAAAATCGCCATGTTGGCTTTGGCAGCCGTGGTGTGTGTTTGCTTGTGAGATCAAGAATCCATCTAGGGTTTGGGTGGCTGCGTGTAGATTGGAGGCCTCGGTACTCTAATCTCCGTGGATTCTTAGATCCCAAGTTGCAACTCGGTCAAATCTAGATCAGTTTGCATCTCCCCTCTTCTCTGGATTGCATCCATGACTATTTTTGGTCGAGATGAAATAAACTCGAGATAGTTATCCTTTGTCACTGCTGGAGATTGTTTGGGGACGAGAAGACTGCTGTGCTGTTGGCTGATTGCACGCGGAAGGAGGGCATTGCTGCTGGTCATTGCAGTACTGTGAAAGATTGGTCATCTACACATCAATTACTCGTTGGTCCATATCAGAAAGGGGAATGGAGGTGATCCTTCCCATCCAAGCAAACAGTGTCTGCCAACCAGTCTCATACAAGTGTACAGCAACAATTTATGGTTCAGGGTGCATAAAAAGATAAAAAATGGATTATGAAAATTTACCAGATATAAGCCAGTAACAGTAACTCAGCGGTTATGGCTGGCTTGAGTCTACTCCGGTTTGCTATTTTTTAAACTTTTTTCATACTTTTTTCCTCAAAGTATTGTATTTGTTTGGTCTTGTATAAGCATTAACATGATGATCTCATTAAAATTAGTGTCAGCCAGTAGGGCCAGTCAGTTTTTTTATCCATGGGCACTAGTGTGATTCTACCACTACCATCAATTACCAATATTTGGCAGCATTGTTGTTCCAAATATTACCACCTGATTTCGAACCCCCTCCACCCCTCGACCCCAAAGCTCATGCCAACGAAGCGATTTCCTTTGTGAGGAATTAACTATTTCAAAACACGAATTGTGATTCCTTGCAACCCCCGCGTGCATAATTCATGGCCATAGAGAGCGTCAGGCTACTAAACTAGCATAGACCTAAAACGAGAGACAGCTTGGAAACCACGTCCACCATATGGAGAAACAATTGCCCAAAAAGGCTGCTCACCTCGCGGCGACCTCCCTCCGCTTCCTGCCGCTCTCCTCGAGCTGCCTCCTCTGCAGGATCTCGGCCACACGCCTCCCCCTGGCCTCCCCATCACCGTATTCTTCCTCGTCTTCGTCCTCCCCCCTCTTCGCCGCCTCCGTCACCCTCTTCAGCCACTCCTTGGCGATCCGCATCTTCTTCTCCCCCGCCGTCTCCTCCTCCTTGCCGCCCTCCTCCTCCCCATCCGCATCGACGCCGCCAGCCGCCACGTCGTCCTCGTCGCTTCCTCCGCTCTCGATGTCCTCGTCGCGGCCTCCGCGGCGGCGCTTGGGCTCGGACTCGAAGAAGGGGTCCTCATCGCCGCCGCCGCGGGAGCGGGGCTTGGGGCGCGAGACCCGCTTGCGGGGGCGCGGCGCCATGGGGGGAGCGCGCGCTAGGGTTAAGGGTTTTCCGAGAGGCGAGCGGTGTTTTTGGAGGGGGCTTACTGCTTCGGCGGCGGCGTAGCAGAGGGAGGGATTGGGAAGCGAGGAAGGGGAAGAAAGGAAGCGGCGGGAGGTGGAGGGCGAGCGAGGGTTTAAGAGGGGAGAGAGGACCTGTGCCGGGCCCGGGCGGCGTCTCCTTGGGTTTGATTGGGTTTTGGGCCGGATGGGTCTCGACTTGCAAATGGGCTTCACTGGGATGTACGCTTGGTTGGTCTTCATCATACTTTTGGGTACTCTTCAGAAAACCTCTCAAAAAAGGTAGTCTTAAAAATTCCTAATTTTGGTACCACATATATATGAAAAAATTGCTATAATAGGACTCCCAAATAACGTGTTTCGCTATAATAGGACTTCTAACGTTGACATCGCTAAAATGACACCCAAAACATTGGCTTCTCGTAATACATGACATTTGGCTAATGTTCGGGTATTTTGAAACATTAGCTAAATGTCATGTATTACGAGAAGCCAATGTTTCGGGTGTCATTTTAGCGATGTCAACGTTAGAAGTCCCATTATAGCGAAACACATTGTTTGGAGTCCCATTATAGCAAATCTCTCCATATATATCTTGGAATGTGGATAATATTTTAATTTTAGATTTTACTAGAATGCAGATATCGCAAATAACTAATATGCATAAATCAGTAGTAACAGCAAACAACTCATTGTACCTCGAAATATATGTAGAAATATGATGTAAACAAGTTGATCGGTCATACGAACAATATACAATTGGGTCTAATGAAGAACAAGAAGTAACACAAACTCGATGCAGTGTAGAATGTAAATGATGCAGTGAAATGAGTGGTCGTGTAGACGTATGCTGCCCAGAAACTTTATTGCCACCCCTGTGTAGGTTTTCACTGCAGCAATGACTCGGAGATACCACTTCCTTTCTTCACGGTGCACGCCGGGAAGAAGAGTCGACGGGTTCAGAAGGCGCAACACAACAGTACAGGTTTGCAAAAGGAAGAAATGGAAGCAGTGATTCTTAGCACTATATTATGAACGTCTTCAGGCATATACATAGATGCAGACTGTGAACTAACATGATTAAGCAGTCATTTACCCATAAGTAACTAACATATTTAATCAATTATTTAGCCACTGACAACTGCTTGTCATCAACACCAAATAAAAGCCTCAAATTCAAATATTTGAATCTCATTCAAACAGAGAGATATACACGGTTCAGGAAAAATAAGATGGACTTGGTCTGCCAAATGACGCGCCACATCACGACATGGTCATACGTCGCAAATCAAGCCAAGCGATTTTCCATGCAAATGCACGCATGCATACGTGTGCGTATAGTTTAGCTAAAGCCCTCCTCATACCAGCCCTATCCATGTGTCATATGATTCAAGAAGTAGCAAGAACTCCATCTTATAATTTGGTCTCCTTCAGTTTTGCCTTAGCAATATGGTAATAAACTATGCATGCTTTAGAATTATAAAAAATAGGCCTCACTCATATGCCCCTATTTCTAACAATACCCTACAATTCCAAAGCAAAAAAGCAAAAAGATGTCAAATATATTATATTAAAATATTATCAATATACTATTCTTATAATGTAAGTCTTCTATGGGTCGATCCACCGGGCAGGATAGTTAGGCTCTAGTGAGTCACAAGAGAAGACAAGGGATGTTGATAGAAAGGTTCGAGCAACAGTTCATCAAATAGTGCAGTTGGTGCAAGTGAAACGTGGTGGGGGAGAACTGACATGGAGAGACTTGCTAATGCGTGAGTCATTAATGAATCTACATATTGCAAGTATGGGGATTGTTTGCAAAGGAAGAGGGGACCATGGACTAGGCTTAGAGAAGAGGTGAGGTCCACAATCAAAGTAAGAGTGTTTTGGCAAAGAAGCTAAAATACTAGAAATGGTGAAGGGACCAAAACCATAGTGCTTGGAGGGCGTTTGGTGAGAGGTGTAGGTTAAGGAATTGCCGAGGAGGCCAAGTGGATCGAAGTTTGCTCCTTGGCGGGTTTGAGCTTATGCCCTTTGAAAAAAATATGTATAGGTCTTATGTAAGTATAAAACCTAGTGTGTGTAAGATTAATGATTTTTCTCAGTTATGCTAATGGATAGTATTCATTAGGGTTAGATATGGAATGGTTGCTCCATCTATTTGAGTGGATATGGTTGGTGCCTAGGGTTAAGGCTTAGAATGTAAGCAAAGGGGAAAACAACCAACTACTCCCTCTAGGGCTTGGGTGAGTGTTCTTGGGTGAGAGAGCTCTATACTCATGGTGGAGTGGCTATAAATAAAACCTCTACAAGTTGTAATAGACCAGTTTTTGTTCATTACTCATGGTGTGTTCTTGATCTTATTGATTTTGCTCTTGTTTTGGTTGATGTTTGTGTCCCCTATCTTCTCTCATGATTTTGTTGGTTCTAAGGACGAGTAAAAGATGGAAATATATCATGCATGAGGATCATATCCCATCCACCTAGGAACTAGTTGTAGTAAGATCGTGAGAATTTTTCCGATTTGGTTCAATTTGGAGCCCTTCTTGTGAAATCATGTTCCTATTGTTTTAATCTTGAATATTTGAGTGATCTTACTTTATGTGACATGTGGGAACATATTTAGAGCCGTCTAGTCTATATTAAACCCATAAGCAAGTCATATATCAAGTTATTGAGTTTTGCCTATTTTGATGCATTCTTACTTGTTTTAAAGAAACTAGTTAGGTGCCCGTGCGTTGCAACAGAAAACCAAATAAAAGTGATGCATACTATTAAATATGATATCAAATTGAATAATAAATATCAACTTAAAAAGCAACATATTGATGACAAATGTAACATAATGACATAAATCACCAACACTATGTCCACATTATGATACAGGGGAATCAACATACCAGAACTTTTGCACTTCCAAAGTCACAGAGCTTGACTTGATGAGTGAGAGGATCAACCTGTATTGGCAAGCAAGATGAGGCCAATTCAGAACCAGCTAACAAATCTGAGAAAGAATAAAATCTTGTTCACGTAACACATATCAAAACATTTTGTCGCTTCACATCCCTGTGGCAGACTCCCGGAACAGTATGAATATAAGCTAGCCCTCTAAAAAGCTGCAACAGTAGCAAAAAAATCCTTAACAAAGCAATGCAAGCTTATACAGGCAGGGGCGGAGCGGAGGGATTTGGTAGTTAAAGCTAGATCGCCTTATTGCAAATAGTCTATCCAAACAGAAAAGTAGCAAAATAAGAAATAGTTGTATAAGGTCATGACAAGCCTGAGAGATAAGTTGATAACATAAGATTTGTCGAACCATGTGCAAGACTTCAATAACATAACCTCAACCAAAGCACTAAAGGCATCCAAGACAGAGATCATGTAAAGCAGACAACTTAGTTCATTACAGAGAGTAAACATATTTGTGCGCAATTTTGTTGTGCTGCACCAACTCATTGACATGTTTTAAAGTATTCTAGCCCAGTTTATCTTTTTTTGAACTGGCTTCTAGCCAAGTTTATCTTCATTATTGACAGTAGAAACCTCAAATTAGCCTAAATCGGACTGATTGGCACCGCTGAATGGCGGGACTCACTACAAGTTAGTGGCGAGAACTCATTGGGTTCTAGATTTTGAAACCTCGAATAGGTGCAATTCATGGAGATACCTATACACATAAGAAAACACAGGATGCTTGCTAACAATGAATAGGACATAATGCCACTTCAATACTTTATCAATCACTACTTAGCAACTTAAGCCGAGTAGACAATAGAACTTGCACAAGTCCCCCTGTGTATAGTTCAATTGAACTTGTGTGTACACTGATTTAACTCCCAGTCCACCTTTTCATTGATCATTCAAGCATGTTCCCTTCAACCCATGGTATGCAGTGGTTAGTGGAATGAACACTCCTTTGAAGCATCTGTGCAAATAATCTGGAATGCATTCATACAGAACTAGCCGTCAACTTTATTTATAGTGTCAGTTAGGTGACAACAGTTTGGCACGCCCTAAAAAGAACCATTTTTTCCCGGGTGAAAGCATAGAGAAACCACAACTCGACTCAGGCCATGGCAACAATGTACTAAAGAATCCAACGAACAAACGAATCCTGATTTGCACGATTCTAGCAATCCGCCGCACGGGACCCGATCAACCAGTGAATAGCTAACATGAGAAGCATCAAGCCATCCGGATCTAGAAACGGACGAGAGGACTTGGGCGAGCTCACTAAATGTTCAATCAAGCGGTGCTTACCCCTTGCTTGCCGAGGATGGTGCAGTGCCAGACCATGAGGTTCACCGTCCGTCGGCCATCATCTCCGCTTGGCGGCGAAACCCTCAGAACCGAAACAAAATAGATCGCACCGTAATCCATGAGGCAACATGGTCGAACAAATCAAGAGAGGCGGATGAAGCCAAGAGGCACGGACGTGCGGGTGGTTCTTCCGCCATGCCTTGCGCTCCTCGGCGAGGCGGCCGCGCGCGATACCCCCCGACATGGCGACTGCGGCGGCGGCGGCGGCTTCTCTCCTCTCCTCACGACCTGCCCTCGTTTTTAATTGTGGAGCACACACGCTTCATTCCTTGCAACCGCCGTGCATTCAAGTTGGGCGGTTTGCAAAGGACGTCTTTGTGCGATCAAGGTCGGCGGTTGGCGAGGAGTTGACGATAGCGGCATCGCGGAGGATGGTTAGCGAGGAATCGCGCGCGGAGGGGCGTGGCTGCAATGGCGCGGCGGCGAGCGGAGGGGTGGGGAGGAGGAGGCGGCGTAGGGTGGGAGGGGAGGGAGGAGGCGGCGGCGCGGGTGGGGAGGCGGCGGCGGCGGGCGGCTGAGCGGGGTGGGAGGAGGAGGTGGTAGGCTGGGGGTGAGGTGAGAGGAGGAGGCGGTGCGGCGGGGCGGGGGGGGGAGGAGGCGGTGCAGCGGCGCGGGTGGGCGGGAGGGCGGCGCGCAGGTGGGAGGCAGCGGAGCGGAGGCGCGAGGCCGCGGGAGGCGGCACGGGGTGGGAGGCGGAGCGGAGTGGGAGGGAGGAGGAGGCGCGGGGTGGGGAGCGGAGCGGGGTGGGAGGAGAGGCGGAGGCGGCGCACGGGGTGGGAGGAGGGGCGGTGCGGGGTGGGGAGCGGAGCGGAGCGGGAGAGGGGAGGAGGCGCGCGGGGGGGGAAGAGGTGGTGCGGGGTGGGGAAGCGGAGCGGAGTGGGAGGGAGGGGAAGAGGCGGCGCACGGGGTAGGAGGGAGGCGGAGCGGAGCGGGAGGGAGGGGAGGAGGCGGTGCGGGGGGAGGGGAGGTGGAGCGGAGTAATTTTTACGGTTAGGATTTTATCTTGTGATCAGATCGAAGGGCTGAGAGGAGAAGAGTGACGACGGGTCAACCACCAACTCCTTCTTTTATAATAGTAAAGATACTAGAATTTTGGGCAAGATCCATACGATCCTTAGATAGATTAGTTTCCTGGTATCCTTGGCAAGATATGTGCAAAGTCTTAAGTCATTTAGACTTATATTTTGAGGATTGTGCCTTTTTAGATTTTGTCTTGGGCTGATTTTTAGGTCTGGATCAGGTGAGAGGTCAAATACCTCACGCCAGCTTTCAAACTGACAATTGGTCAATCTGGTTTCAACTGGCGATCAGACCTCTAGCTCCAGGTTGGTCCAACCATTCTTTCAATAGTGGTCAAACTAATGTTGTGATATTGAATTTTGTTTTGCTTCTGCGCTTTGGTGAGCTCTTTGTTGGTGGGCTTAATATGATCTTCCTAGCTTTCATAGCTAGTGGGGTGAAGGTTTAGGAATATGATTTAGGGAGGTTGAATTTGAAGACATCATTCACCCCCTCCTTTGATTGCCATATTAGGCCCTACAACTCTAAATCACTTCAGGTGGGGACGATGGTGACAATGTCAATTACTGAAGCAGTAGATGCCTTTATCGCGGGCTCTCTAACGCCCTCGCTCCAAATGACCTTGTGTATAGTAACATACCTAAAAGCATTCATGTGCTAAAGCCCATGGTGGACTATGACAAATGTGGTGAGAATAAGTTCCAGTATGAGACAAAGTCGTTCTACTGCTGAAACAGAAAGATCAGATTGGTGAACTCGGAACCACCCCTCAAACTCCAGAGGCTCTAGTCGAGTGCAGATCTTGATGCAAGGCATTTCCAGGATGGCATTAGGTTCTTCGATGGTCACTTTTCCTTCACCACCCTCGGCGTGAGCCTCGACGAGAACTTCAGGAGGATTCTTTTCAACTGCGACTTATGGCTTATGGCTGCAGATGATGATTTTTGACTCTAGCATGAGTGCTCATGCGAATGTACAGAATGTTGATAAGCCAATAGGCCACATCAAAAAGATTGTCTCGATAAACCACTTCAAAAAGGTGGTGGAGAAGTCATTTCACTTGTTTATTCGAGGGAAACCATAAGCCATAAGCTGAAAAGAAGGGCCCTACACCGACATGAGATCAGGCATGTGCACATTTTGGACCTACAATCAAATTTACCACAATATACATTCATTTGGTCTAAGTGACTCTAGCCCAGAGCATTTGGAGCTATATTTGTACAACAATGATCCATGTCTGAATCACCAGTTTCCTCAATCCCTAGCCTCAACCAGGAAGTTGTTATAAGGCTGGTCGGCATCATTCAGGACAACCCAAACTCTCAGACATTCAAAAGTCCAGGACAACTCGAGGACCTTGAGGAATACCGTGTCACCATAAACATCAACAAGAGGTTGGACTAGACGACTTATAACATATCAATAACTTCGGAGGTGGCCCCTATGTGGGTGGAGGGGAACGAGCTGCGCACGCAAGTCGATCATAGTGTAACCCTATACGTTAACAATAATAAGTATAGTATCAAGCCGTATTTTAGATGCTATGACCCACTATCATACCCTCTCTTCTTTCCAAGAAGGAAGCTTAGCTAGCATCTGGAGATCCCAAAGGAAGGCGTGTTCATGGATGAGGTGATTGTGGCTTGTGGAAATAATCACAAGGACTCGGTTAGTCTTCTTGTTCATGTGGCACTTGCTCATCCTCTTTGACCTGATGATCTATTTATGCTTGCTCTAACATTTTTAGCCCCTGCTCTGCATAGATTCGAAAAGCAGGTTGTGCATCTCTGTCAAGGACTACTACTGCTACAAGTTCTAGATGCACAGTGGGATATTCAACCCCATATTGTATGGCAAGTGCCTATTCCAACATTTTGTAGTTGATATGTATATAAAGGTAAAGAGCACATGGTTGGACTATATAAGGGGTCACTAGATGGAGATAAGGGCTGACCTATACCAGGGCATGGTGGATAGCATTCGGGCAAGTGAGAGCCAAGCAGACGCTGTGGGCAAATGAACCATGCTCCCGACATCATTCGTAGGGGCCAGTCGAGATATGAAGCATCCGTACATGGACACTATGGCCTTAGTGCAGAAATACGGGAAGTCGGACGTCTTCCTAACAATGACATGTAAATCCAAATTAGAATAGATAACATGTGAGCTCAAGCATGGCTAGAGACCTCAGGATCACCCAGATCTCATCGTGCATGTATTTAGGGTGAATTTGGAAGACCTCAAGAAGCAATTGTTTGAGAAACACATCCTTGGTAGAGTTGCTGCTTACAAGACATGTAGCCGAGTTCTAGAAGAGGGGTCTTCTGCATGCAAGATGGTTCCTACAAGAACTACTACCTGTGTCTTTCCAATGCAACTACCCTTCAAGGCAAGGAATCGTACCCTGTGTACAGGAGACAAGACGATGGCCACCACATAAAGGTTTGAGGGCATATGTTGGACAACTAGTGGGTTGCGTCATACAATCCTTACCTCCTAAGGATGTACAACTACCACGTCAACATGGAGGTCTACTCTAGCATAAATGTTGTGAAATATCTTTTCAAGTACATCAACAAGGGGCATGATCGGGCATTCGTTTCTCTAGATGAACCTAATAGCAACGACTACATAGACAAGAGCAAGCAATTTAGGGACACAAGGTGGGTTAACTAACCGAAAGCTCTATGGAGGATATACAGTTTCAACCTTAGTGAAGCAGCTGCAGTTGCATCTCTTAAACATGCACATGGTCTCATTCCACGTGGTACAGGATCACCATGATGTCGCTACCGAGCATGGTGCTGAGAAGACCATGCTGATTGATTGGTTCGAGATGAACAAAGTAAATGAAGGTGCCCAAGGTATCCTCTATAGGGATTTCCTAGTGAAATTTACTTGGCAGGCTGGTGGAAAGTACTGGAAACCAAGGGAAAGAAGCACACAAGTTGGTAGGATCGTGTCAACCAGTCCACCTAAGGGGGGCGATACTATCTCAGGGTGCTCGTAAACCATGAGACAGGCACCACATCCTTTGAAGACCTCATGATAGTAGGCAGCGTAATTTTCTTGTCCTTTTGTGAAGCCATAGAAAGGAGGGTCATGTCTAGGACGACAACACCTAAGACAAGTGTCTTACTGAGGGCGAGGTGTTCATGATGCCATCATCGCTCCAGAGGCTATTCACCACTATATTGGTCTTCTACGAGCCCAACGGCATGCATGGGCTCTAGAACATGCACCTAGAGGGAATGTCAGACGACTACCGTTGTTCCTACTCATGCCCACACACGGTCGAGTGGATGGTACTCCCAAATATCAGGTATATGCTCCAATCGATGGGTAAGGAGATAACATCGTCCCCTCTTCTTGAGATCAATGAGTCGCACAACTCTGTAAGTGGTGAGCCCAAGGACATCATCGTGGAGTCCACCATCGAGGTAGAACACGAGCACACAACTCTGTTAGATTCCCTCAACCCTAAGCAGAGGTATGAGTATGACGAGATACTAGCCATGGTTGACAACAATGATGGAGGCATCTTCTTTGTGGATGGCCTGGGAGGCATGGAGAATACTTTCTTGTACAAGGCGCTACTTACAATTGTTCACAGCCAGGGAAAGATAGCCGTGTCAACTGTGAGATTGAGTGTCGTCACCTCAATCATGCCCAGAGAAAGGGTCGTGTACTCGCAGTTTAAGATCCCACAAAACATCGAAGATTGGGTGGTATGCAGCTTCACAAAGTAGAGTGGGACATGTAAGCTTCTCTAGAGAGCATCCCTCATCATATGGGACGAAGCATCAATGATGAACTAGCAGGTGATTGAGGCCCTTAACAACATCATGTGGGACATCCTGGGCTGACAGGACCTACCGTTCAGGGGAAGACGGTCATGTTCAAAGGAGATTTCAGCCAAGTACTCCCTAGTTGTCCGAAAATGCACAAGGCCTTAGATGACCGATGCCACAATACGTAAGTCCTACCTCTAGCAGTGCATGAGTCAGCTCAGGATGGTCCGTAACATAAAGGCATAGAGTGTTGTGTGGTTTGAATAATACCTTTTGCTCATCGTTAATGGCATCGAGGAGGCCGATGAGAATGGCTACGTATAGCTTCCCAATGATATTTGTGTGTCATATACTACGAAGGATGCTAACCTTGACAAATTCATACACAACATGTTCCAATGCTTGATGATAACCTAGCAGACCCAAACTATATCTGTCTCAGGCTATCCTGTTGACATGGAATGAGCACATCGATAGGATAAATATGAAAATGATTCGATGGTTCCGTGGGGAGGAGATGGTGTACCATAGCTTCGATCATGCAGAGGACGATCCCCACAAGTACTACCCCCCTCACTAAACACCCTAACCTCTAATGGGTTGCCTCGCAAGTATTCAAGCTCAAGATTAACTGTCTCGTGATATTTCTTGGAACATCGACCCTGCTAATGGGCTATGCAATGGGCCGGAAAAACGTTCTTGACGCTAAGATCGTGTCGGGACAACATGTTGGAAAGAGGGTGTTTGTCTTGAATACCCCCCTGTGCCCCTTCGACGACGAGATGTTCCCTTTCCGGTTTAAGAGGAAGTAGTTCCTTGTCAGGCTCATTGTCACATGACAATTAACAATACAAAGGAGCAGACTATTCCAAACGTCAGTGTGTAGCCATCCAATCTGGTGTTCTCTCATGATCAGCTATACGTCGCGTTGTCTAGAGCCACCACAAGAAGAAACATTAAGATCCTCACCATCGCAGATGAGGACAAGACCAAGTGATCCAAGTCTCGTGGGACATACATGAGGAACATAGCTTCTAATATATGCATGAATTTGTTATACAATAGTCGTTCGACTTATACATTTTTTTCTAAGCAAAGACTTGTCTATCCACGTATTTGGTGTTCACTGTACAGATTCAAATCTATATGCAACCTGCTGTTCATTGCATATAGCATTTTTTTTGTTGTCCCCTAAAATGATTCTTTTGTTATAGAACTTTACTCGATCCTCTGTAAATAAGGACGGTTATGTTGTATGATTATTCATAATTGGACAGTGATGTCTTCCAGATATAGGTGCCCACTGCAATAAAATGTTTACACCAAATCTCAAAGATTGCTGTTATCTTGTTTTATGTATTTGCACCTAAATTACTCTCCAAAAGAATTGGCAGCTAACTATGCTAGCTTACCCTAATGACCATAACATACCCAATTTTACATGTGACTAAGCCAAGATCAGGGCATTGATGTTGTTGTGATGTTGCCTTTTCTCCAAATGAGGGACTATTTTGCAAAACCCTCTTGCCATGTTGCTGCTAAAAATTAAGCTTTCAGTCATAACTCTGCCACTGTGATTTCTGCTTGAATCAGATCCAATTCATGTCTGAACTCAGATAGCCATAGCAGCTTCTATTTGCATGTTCTATAAAGCTGAACAGGTTCTGTTGCAACTGTTGCATTGTTTTTTTTAACGAAAACCATTGTTGCATTGCAGCATATTGATCTCTTTTTTTTTGTGGTTGTGTTAATGCTTTTAATCAAGAAATGGGAGAAAACTAAATTGATCTCTCTCTGCTAATCATCTGCCGTTTCGTCTTAAAAAAAATCTGACAGTGGCAGCAAAGCTATCACACTCTGGGACTTTGGGTGTGCTCCATTCCGCAAGCTGACTTCTTGGAGCTGGTTTGGTTGCAAGGCTCACGATATGATGTTTTTTTAGCTATAATCTGGGCCCATGGAGCAACCATAACAATATGGTGTTTGATCAAAAGTATACTATTCCAGCGACGCATGAGCACTCAATTATGGATTTACCATATATTTTTATTATGCAATCATATTGTTTTGTGCAATGATGTTTCTATGTCACATTTGAATCGAATTGAGACATATTATATATACGTCATTTGATAAACTAATACATGCATGAGATGTTCCGTGGTAATACAGAATTTAACTAGTTACCACATAAACGCTGTAATCCTAGGATATATTTCAATGTGCATGTCCATTTGATTAAGCGAAAACTTCAAATTTAGTACCGCTTTACAAAGATGAACATTCTCATGGAGTCAAATTGAACTACTGATAGAGAACAGGTAGTAATTTGCAGAGGTCCTTTTGTTACTCTCTTTACCATTTCGTCGGCTTTACAATTTTCTGATGGCCTCTCAAGTCTCAAGTTTCCATCAAGATGAAAGATGATAGAACAGGTTATCCTAGAGACTCATGCTTGGCAGGGATCAGATCTCCAGCAAAAATTGCAAAGGTCGTGACATCAACTGTAATGTTCAGTTCTGGTTGTTTTCTAGTACGTAGTTCACTGCTCGGCGTATGTTCTGGGCCTTCTCGCTAGGTGCCGATCATGCGTGGCTTTATGACGTATTACGAGGCTATTGTCAGAAGTGACGGACCTGTAAACCCACAGATTATTTGACTAGAATGAATCAAATCATTTTTTAACATGGAGAGGTAACTAATGAACTGTGAGGTTCCAGGGACCTAAGTCCCAGGACGCTGCCGCCGGCTACTGTGCGACAAAAATGTTATTTTTATAATTTTCTTACATTTACCTCTATTATTGCAAATACGGTACCGAAACACACCAACTCCTGTTTTGCTGCCTGAAGCTGCATGTCTGGACCTTTGGCAGCTCGATTCTTCGGACCAAAACGGTTGAGAAACATCTGTTCATCATCTCATAACATTCGACAGAAAAAGTTTGTCACTACTTTTTTTTCACCTTTTTGTATTAGTATCTGTATGAAATAGGTAATTACTGCCCCCCATTTCTTTTTTTTTTACTTCAGCTCCAACGTAAGCTCTCGTCCCATCCATATTTCATTTGACAAACAAGTAAAGAAACGTGTGATGAAACAGATGTAAACGGGGGTATAGTAACAGGAAGCTCATAAGTAGCAGAGCAGCCAGTGTCGCAAGAACCCGTCTGTATTTCTGTCTGCCACTCTTACGAGACACGAGGCCATGGAAGAACAGACCAAGCATCAGATACCACATGGCATTGGTTTAGCTTTACAACACTTGAATAAACTGACCCTATCAGTACACGAAGATCGTGATTTCCAACAATCACATTGGTCAACAAGCTTAAAAAAACATTATCAAGGGGGAGAATAAAATCAACAGGGGTGCAATCTCTCAGCCGAAAGATGGTGATTTTTGTTGTGCGGTAATCACAGAGGAACTCAGCACAATTAATCGACTTCATCACCGATTGCAACCAACGAAACCATCATAGAAAATCCGACCAAAAATGAAAAATCATTGCACGACAAACAAACAAAAATAGAGAAAGAAACGAAGGGGGAGATCAGATGGTAGTGCATGTAGTTTTAGTTGGCAATCATCATCTGGAGATGCAGAGGATGTGGTTTATGGATTGAGATTCCTCACTTCACCCCCTAATCCCCTATAGAAATGACTCGACAAGCAAACACGAAAGAGAAGGGGAAAAAAAGAAGGGGCAACAAGAACGGAGCGGCGTAACCAGAACTGGAGCTCATCTTTTCTCCCATCGGCCAGACGCGTTTGGATGCGGAGGGGCGGCGGAGGAAGGGTTCCTTTTATAGGCGGCGGCGTCTAGGGTTTACTGCATTTTGCAAGGGGAGCTCAACAAGCGGGTGATGTACGGGCCGAACGTGCACTCGTGCAACAGCCTGCAGGGAATCGTTGGCCGGGCCGCTGGGCTATGAGTACAGTGACTTGGGCTATGGTCCAAATGGACCGGCCTAACCGGCTTGGACTATGGTACTGCTGGCCTTGTCTAAATACGGTATGGTATGAACAATAAACGGGTTCTATCAGCTTAGCCCATCTGAATGTGTTGTGCTTAAGGTAGGACCTCGACATGATAAGCTAGCCTAGCACGGTACGTACATTACTATGCCGAGGCATGGCCCGGCCTAATACCACATGCTATTTACCCTCAATCCTCTTAAAAGACAATCCTGTTCAGGAGAGTGCAATAATTTTTTATACTAGTGTAGTAAAATTGCTTGCAGATGATAGAAAAATTACTTGTATTAAGACTACTGCACTCTTCTGAATACGAGCGGTGATTTGATAGTAAAATTACTTACAATTAGCAGTAAAATTACTTGTGACTAACAGTAAAAATACTTACGATTGATAGTAAAATTATTTATGGTTGGCAATAAAATTACTTACGATAATAATAAAATTATTTATGATTGATATTAAATTATTTGTGGTCCGTTAGGCTAAGCGTGCCCGAACCGGTCCTGACCTCTCTCGTAAATTTTTTGCTTTTTAGTCCAAATTTTTAAAAAAAATTACAAATAGACCCCTGAGAAAAAGATTTTCAAAAATAGACCCCCGACACAGCGCCAAAACACATGGCGCAGGGGGTACATAGCACGACGCCATGATATTTGGCGCCGCTCTATGCCACGTAGGAGCTAGGGTGACGTAGCACGGCGCCAAAGGCTATGGCGCCGTACTATGCAACAACGACGCTAAAGGATGTGGCGCCGTTATCTGGGACTTAAACCCGAGCACGCCCCCCGGCCCCCCACGCCCTCATTCCCTTCTTCAGCCCGAACAAACACAGCTCCGCCCCCCCCCCACTCTCTCCCCTCTAAATCCACGCTAATCCGTTGTTTTTTCTCGCGATTTTGCTTCCAAACCGACCAAGGAAGGTAAGCTCCCTCCCTTCCCTTGATTTTTGGCAATAGATATGTTGTGTTTGAGGTACATTTCGTGGGTGGAAGATTTGAAACCATCGATAAAATTAGTTCGATTTGTCTCGGTTTTAGGTTGGATTAGCGTTGAGTATACGTAATATAAGAATAGTTGTAGGTGTAGATTCGTTTTTATGGTTTGATTTAGGGTTTGATTTGGGTAACAATGATAGTACTCATTTGTAGTTGTCTTATTAATTTTACGTTTTAGGTTGTGATGGGCTTCACCCGTTTGCCACCACCACCCGGTGTTGCCGTGCCGATGTGTTTTTGCGGCGATCCTTGCAAGGTCGAGAGGTCGGACGAATCGAAGACATATAGGCAGAGGTACTGGATGTGCGGCAACTGGGAGTTTGATCCGTCACGTGGCGCCGTCGTCCTCGGCAAGATAGTATGTTGTATTGTCGATTCATCGATTTGGTATTAATCCTGTTGGTTTAACGAATGCGTACATCTGCAGGAGCCTCCACCGCTTTGTGATTTTGAGTAGTGGATCGACACCGAGATCGCTGAGGATAACAAGAAGTACCTTAACGCCGCCAAGAAGTGGGATGAAGAAAGAAATGATAGGTGGGAAAGGGAGATGAAACAGGAGTAGGCCACGAGGGAGCACTGCGAGGAGAAGGGTAGGAGGGCCGTGGCAAGGCAAGGGTGAAAGGAGAGAAGAAGATAGAGAGAGCGCGACGTGTCAAGACAGCCCTTAAGGAGTACCCTGATACTCAGAGGAAGGGGAAGTGGCCTCGATGTACTCAGTAGATTATTGATATGTATGTTTGATGTGGATGTATATGTATGTTTTGAGAATTTATGAACTATGTACGTGGACCTATTTATGTTTTTAGAATCTGTGAAATATTTTATGATATTATGTCGTAATGTTATGTATCGTGCTTATTTATTTGACGGAATATCAATTGATGTTATTCTACGTTATTGAGACTTGAATGTATATGTACATTGTATGATGTTTTGTATAATAAGACTTGATTTGGCCCAATTAATTTTCTTTTAGGGTTTCCTGAATGTAGGGTATATAATTCGTATGTATTTGTAAAGTTATATGTAGGAAAAAAAAATTAATTTTGGATATATTAAATGATGTTTGAAAAATAAGAATTTTATGTAGAGTCCAGTTTACTGCTTGTGTAATTTTGTTGTAATTACAAAAATTAAGAATTTTGTTTGGTAGAGTTGGAACGAATTTTGTGTGAAGTAATGAATGAGCTATTTGTGAATTTCGTACATTGCTGACCGTAAAAAATATGATCAACTGGCAATAACATTTTGCGATCATGTTATGTTGTTTTATTGGAAGAAATTTAATGATATATTTTTTGAGGACAACTGTGATAGGAACAATTGGACGAAAGGTAGGAAAGTGATATTGAACGCGTAGAAAAAATGAATGCGAAAAGATGAGGAGATAATTAAAATGGACTTCAGCATCAACATGAGAATGGCACGACGCACATACAGAAAATATAGAAAATACTATAAGCAAGAAATTAAATCAAAGCAGCAGTCTTGGCGATACACCATGAACACAACAACGAACACAAGAAAATAAAGACAACATATTACTAGCTTAATCACTCTCTCTGGTCCATATCATAGAGAGCGTGCGTACTGGTAGAAGGTACAACCATATATCTCGTTGACTATATGCCAAACGAGCCTCGTGGCACCCACATGGAGTGTTGCTGAGGGGGCCGCCTCGGACGTGGCTGGCCGTCGTGGTAGTAGCACGCATATATGCAGCTAAGGTTCGCACAGCAACATGTGAGATCATATGAGCTTGCTATGTTCATGACCTCCTCATTGCCCCTCTCGTGTTGCATCTGTTGGCGGATGTCGTTGTTCTCTTCGTTGTGAGTCTCGATTCGCTCCTCCAATTCAAATATTCAATACCATAATGTATTCACGTAGTTGGCAATATACAGTTGATGAGGAAGGTCGATCCAGCGGGAGAAGTCGTATTGCGCCATCTGCGGGAAAGAACGATTAACAAGGAGGCTCCATAAGTAGTAATGAAAATTGTACTATTAGCAATTTCTACCCCAGAGTGTGGGCATCGGAAGAAACGTCGCCCGCCATCGACTGGGCCATCTAAGACCTGCACGACCGCGTCCTCATTGTGTCTGCATTTTGGCCATGCGGGTTGAGCACATCGGTTTGACATCAAGCGGTAGTTTGGACCGAAGTTATCTCTCCTTTGCAAGGGAAGGTCTTCCTTCAGTGACCTATATCCAATTGGCCCCTCAGCTTCCGACATGGTATGTTTCACAACAAAAGAGAAGATGCTTCTTTATTCAATTTATAGGTTTCACTAGCTACAATGTCATAGCACCCCAACCGTGCTATTTATATCAAACGAGATAACTTACTGTAGTTACCACATGACAAAAGAGGGTATGTTTGTGTAGCGACATGACAAAAAAGGTCAGCTTTGCGCAGTGATATGATAAAAGAGAGCAGCTTTGTACAGTGACATGACAAAAGAAGGCAGCTCTGCGCACAGATATGACAAAAGATGGCTGCTTTGCGCAGAGACATAAAAAAGAGTGCAGGTTTGTACAGTGACATGACAAAAGAGGTCAGCTTTGTGCAGTGATATGACAAAAGAGGTCAGCTTTGTGCAGTGACATGACAAAAGAGGGCTGCTCCGCCCAGAGATATGACAACAGAGGGCTGCTCCGCCCAGATATATGACAACAGAGGGCTGCTCTGCACAGAGATATGACAAAAGAGGGCTGCTTTCCACAGAGAAATACATACAGTGGTGAACCATAGCATACACCTTTCAGCATAAACCCAATTACCTCTACCTGCCATCAATTCAAGACAAAAAAGTTCTTTTTTTGAAAAAATTCAGAATATACCGCAACAAAAATTGACTCCATCATATTCCAAAAAAGTTTCTATCGCACGAAATACTAGTTAGAATTGTTTTTTGCAGGGTTAGGCAGCTCGACGCCATAACAAGTGGCGCCATGCATGCATATCTCGGCGCCATAACATGTGGCGCCGTACATACATAGAACGGCGCCACATGTTTGGCGCCGTGCTATGCATACATGGCGCCACTTGTTATGGCGCCGAGCTACCTGATCCTGCAAAAAAAACAGCTGACTGCTGTCTTTTCTGAAACACATGTACATACACAGATATTCACATATACACGTACAAAAACAGCTGAACACCATCACATATATATCTGAAAACATGCAATAACATGAACGTTGCACGTAGAACATCGCATATGTCTCGAAACGCTCAATAACATAAACATTAAATAACTGTCAACAAGTATCAAAACATCATATAGGTCTCAGCGTACAAAATAGAGTCAATCTCACTGCCTCTTGGCCTTTCCCTTGCCCTTGGCCAGAGCATCAGTCCCCAGAGTATACGTGCGTGGGGGACGAGTCGAACGACGAGGCCGCTGCGAAGCCTGAGTGGATGGTGCGTCAAGCATCTGCGATACCCCGATCTCGTTATGGGTAGGAGCCTCCTCGGTGTCCTCGTGCTCCTCCACGGCGTCATGCTGCTCCACCTCCTCCTCGTCAAGGCCGTCGTCTTTGGCACCGACGTCCCAACTGAAAGTCGGAGTCGGAGTGCGTGACGAGCTCCTCGTGGACGCTCGCCTGCTACGATGTAACGATGAGCTTGCAGCTGTGGAGGCACCCGAGCGTTGGCTCACGTCTACCGACGAGCGTACGCGGCAACCTAAACGACCTGTCGTCTGAGTGAGACGACGTTTAAGTCTCTGCAAGTAATGATATGTTAGAATAGTACACATGCTTAATGGCTAACTTAACGAATAATCTTCGTACGGTTAATGCGGCCCTCAAGCCGGTCTCGGTGTTTGGTCCGCCAACTGGGTAGCGGAGCGCCTCATCAATTTCGGTGACCAATGTTCAAACCATTTCCCCCTAAAGAAATAAGGAAACAATGTAAGTTCGAGATAAACGTATAGAACTGAAGTATTACAAATATCATCATTTACGTACCACTCGATCGATAACCGGAGCGGCCTCGACCACTCTACCCTCCCTAGCCCGCCTGTTGTACGCAGTGTCCTCGTCCTCGGATGAAGCAAGGTCCGCGTAGTCGACATCTGTCCACTCTCCGCGTAGCCTATAGCGGGTGGCACTGTGGTACCAGGACAAGTACTGCATCAAGCCAAACTGGCATGCCATTCTGTGAGGGAGGTGAAGCTCCACAGCGTAGAAGCAGATCAGCGGACACCTCATCCTCCAAAGGGAAGTCTTTGCGGCACATGGTGCTTAGCGGTAGAGCTAGCATTGGTGGCTCTAAGTAAGGCTGCCACGACACCTGGTAAGCAAATATACAAGCAATACGATTAGCCTTGAAAAAACCCAGAACAGTAGAAAAAATAAATGTATTACCAATTTCTTACCATCCCGGCAGACAAAGTATCCAGCTCATTGCTGTACTCTATGTATGCCCGCTGAGTGGTCGCGAACGGGGTTGAGACATGGTCCCAGAGGTACGCCACAGTCAGGCCGAGGTCGTCCACACCCTGTGGGAACCAAGGCTGCGCCTGGAACTGCTCAGGGCGGCCCACCGGAAGGCGTGTCCACATTCACATCTGCAAAAGGAGGATACATCCGCTGAGTGACGATGTGCGAGCCCTCCGTCTGCAGGCCTCGCAAAGCTGGCGGTACAGGAAGGCAAGGACCGCCGAGCCCCAGCTGAGCTGTCTAGCGTCGTCCCAGTCCAGCAAGTAAGGGATGTACATCCACGAAGCGGCATCCCTCGTGCTGTACGGGAAAAGCACGGCCCCGAACATGTGGAGGACCCAAGCTCGGCAGTGGAAGGTCACTGTGGTATCGTTCGCACCCGGAGCGCATGTACCAAAGGTCCCCCGCAACCAGAAAAGGAGAACCCACGAGACACGGCCTTGCTTGCCATTATCTGGGGCAGGAGGCAACTCCGTGCCTAGGAAGGCCTCAACACGTGCCTCCCAACCGTCGGACACCGCCGACCTCGTCACCAGCTCTCCCCTGATGGGAAGTCCGAGTATCATCACCACGTCCTCCAGCGTGACAGTCATCTCCCCACACGGCAGGAGGAACGTGTGCGTCTCTGGCCTCCACCTGTTAGTAGTACACAGAGAAAAGAATTAGTTACGTACGTAGAGATAAAAACGAAAACAAACGGACCCGATAGAAATGTACCTGTCGATAGGTGCGGTCAAGGCTGCGGGGTTGAAGGCCGGCATTCCCCGACACACTAGGTTAGTGTCGGACCCCGGAGCAACGACTCCTAGATCCTCTGTGTAAATCGCACTAGTCCAGGATCAAGCTAGTGCACATAGTAGATACAAAGATTTATATCATGCGCAATGACATTTATTCATTAACTAAATATGGGCCTGATGGCCAAAGGTTATATCAATAGTTCATAAACCAAAAATAAATATAAACAACAGAAGAAAACCAATGAAGCGGCGAAATTTCATCACCGCCCGCCACAGCGAATAGACTGTAAGGCGCGGCCTAGTCGTCACCATCCTCACCGAAGTTGTTGACGTCATCCTGCAGTAGCAGATTTTAGCAAGGTGAGCACATAAAGTACTCCCAAGGTAAGCACATAAAGTACTTACGCAAGTTACACCAGGAGTTTTAACAGAGTGAATGCATGCATAGAGATAACAAAGGAAGGCTTAATAAGGTTATTTGTGCAAAAAACAGTACTGAATTTAAATACAATAGCATAAGTGCAAAAGCTGAATTTTTAATACATCGTATGAAACAATATTTTAACCAAAGTATTATCGTTAGTGTAGCCTCCGACCTACACTATCCTAACCACGGGCATTCCACCCGGACCATTGTCAAAACCACTGCTGTTTGTCCAAAAAATTAAGTTTTATAAAAACCAAGTCTAATCTGTGAAAACTCTACTCAGCATGTCCATGACCGTGGACGCGGCTATTCAGGATAGATTAAAACTCTGCAGAGGTGTACAGCTTTACCCACAAGACACGATCATCCCATATTGCCACTAGACTAGATTAACACACTTCCTTCGGTGTGCGGCGTGGAGATCATGACAAGGCCGTTACAACGATCCATAGCCAAAACAGTCACGCCGCTACTAAGGTTTCACCACAACTCGAATCCACGAGTTGGAGCCCCCTCTTGTGCTATGTGAGACTTCTCGCGACCTACGCCACGCTCACATTCAGCCTATAGCGAAACCGTATTTGAAACTTCACAAATTACTTAGCCAGGTCTGTCCCATACCGGACTTGTGGTAGTACGAAGTGACTTCGTAAAATGAATCACAAAACGGTCCTTAATCCGACTTAGGCTCAACCACATACCTACATGCACGACAATCAACCAGGTGTCACCAAACACGAGGCATGCCGGCACCCCCCCACCTAACCAATAGCCTAAGTCCAAATCATAAGTTTCTATTTTTATTTTTAAACAATTTTCGTAAACCATCCTTGATTCACCGAAGTCAAGATATCCATTTTTAAGTTTGTCATTTCATGTGAAAGATTGATCCCACCAAAAATTATATTAAGTCAGGCTAAGCATTTCTATAAAATTTATAGTCAATACTATAGTACTAACTAGTTTTTCGCTAGGGTGACAAGGTAGATGAATTCGGGATTCAAATAGACTATAATCAAAGGATCAGGGGCATAACTAAAATTTAAACTGAATTTAAATTAAGTTTGAATAGAAGTACGCATGCATATACAGTAAAGCAGCATAAATAAATTTGAAATATTAGGTTCAACATGGTCAAAAGTGTAACTTGCCTTGCTTCGCAGTTTGCTGAGATTCGTTGAAGTTATACTTTCCAGAATAATCGTAGTCTACACGTGAAAAATTAGAATAAACTAAACTCAAATAAAATCCAAAAATTATAAAATATTATTTAGGAGATAGAATGTGAATTTTGGAAATTGAATTTGTCCAAAAGGAGTTAGGATAAAGGAGAACGACTTTTGAATTCCAGAGAAATGAACAAAAGAAATTATTAGAATTCTTTTCTTTGTGAAAATAAAGTGGTCAGAAGCTACAATATTTGTGTATGGTTGAAACCATGATCGAAGGCGTAGTCGAAGACATAGTCAAAACCATAGTTGAATCAACGGTTGAAGATGCGGAGGTCTAAGTTGAAGACAAAGACTCCAAGTACGGGTGCAGTCGAAGTCGAAGATTCGGTCGAAGACCTGGTCGAAATTGTACAGTGGTCGGAAGAATTGGATTTATGTAGAGTGGTCGAAAGAATAGGACAGCTTCGAGTGGTCAAAGATATTGAAGGGTTCAAAGAGGTCGGAGGGTGCGGAAGTTAAAACGGTCAAACAACTATGGTCGAAGTCGGAGGCTCCGAGATTGAAAGCCGAAGTCGAAGTCTTCGAAGTCGAAGGTCAAAGGCTAAAGTCAAAATCTCCGAAGGTCAAAGTCTCTGGGGATGAAGATCAAAGTCGAAGTTGAAGGCTCCGAGCAGTCGGAGACTAAGAAGCCTCTGAATCAGCGGAGTCTAAGGAAGTCTCCGAACCGTCGGTGTCTAAGGAACCTCCGAACGGTCAGAGTCTAAAGAATCTCTGGACGTTGGGGTCTTAAGAACCTTTGGACGGCAAAGTCTAAAGAGCCTCTGGACATCAGAGTATTATGAGCCTCCGAATGTCGGAGTCTAAGAATCGAATGGCTGGGAGACGTCGGACGGCTTCACGTGATGAGATCTAAGTGATCCAACGGCAGCGAAGACCGGTGAGATGTACAAAAGAGGGAGAAGAGTATGGGTCCTATTTTACCTTGGCGCAAGGTTCAGGATACACAGAGTTGGCTAGCAGTGAGGGTGTAGCGGAAGCGAGACACGATTATCGACGACAGAGACTCTCCGACGACGGCTTGCTCGGAGAAGGGGCGTCGAAGGTTCGCGCGGGCCTGAGGAAGGTTATCGACGGTGGGGTATTCCGGTCATGCTCTGGCTCGGGAAAAAGGGTGAAGGAGGTGTGCGCGGTCCCGTCGAAGATTTGGCGGTGGTGGCATCGGCGTCGACGGAAGAGACACTCCGGCAACGGGATTGCTTGACGGAGGGGTGGCGAGGTAAATAAAAGAGAGAGGGGATTGCGAGAAGTGCATTCGTGCTCCTGTGCATTACCACAAGTGGTTGGAAGGTGGTTGGCGACGAGGTGAAGTGGTGGCGCAACTCGGGCGGCGGTGGCGACAACGTTCTGACGGCGAGAAGACTCAACCAAGGGCGGACGAGAAAATCCAAAAATTATGAAATATATACTGAAATCAGGAATATTTCGAAGGAATATTTCTCCATGAACAGTAATGGCAGCACACCCGTTTCACTATTTTTGGCCGTGGCGTCGGGGGAAAAAGATACGGAGATGAAGCCAACTAGCAAAAAGGGTTGCTAGGGACCCGAGGCACATGTAGGAAGTGACGGCACATCAAACGGAGCATGGTAACGACGTGTACGGTGACAATGACATAGAGTTGAAGAGAAGAATATTTTTTGGGTAGGGAATATGGAGAAGGAAGGTGAGCATGGCCTAGAACGCGGCGAGACGAAGCTAGAAAAATTATCGGCTAAGCCGAAAACTCACCGGAGGCGACGCAATCGTCGTTTGAACGACGTCGGTACCGAAAAACGAAAAGCTTAATATCTTCGCGCTCGGCGCAACGAATCCAAAACCGTCTGAAATGTAGCCTCCTGGGATGGTTTGGCACGTTTTGACGTGAACGGATTGTTGAAAGTATTCTCGGATAGGCGGGGACACGCTGTGGAAATTGCGGCTATGGCTAGATGTTGGACGCGAAAATTTGTGAATGGTTTTTAGACAAACGGAGGGGAGCACGGTGTAGAACGCGTCGAGATGAACTCAACGCTGCGGATGGCTCGGCCAATGGATTAGCAAAATATGGTGGATAAGACTTTATGTAGCCTACAGGCTAACATCGGCGTTCCGGGCGAACGGAGAGGAATTAACATGCGAGAGTTGCGGCGAATCGAAGAGTAGAGCGTGGGGATCGTGATGCTCATCTTGGTTTTGGTCGGGCGTGCACGGTCGGCCGGTGGCGACGCGAGGAACGCGGACCCGATTTGGCCCACGGTGCCGACGATGCTCCGGTGAAGTTCCGGCGAAGGTGAGGTGACATCGCGTAGAACGCGACGAGGCGAAGCCAACGGTGTGGTCAAACGCGGCGGGACTCCACTGGACGAGGCGCAAAAGGCCGAGGAATGACGCTTGCACAACAAAACAAGAACTTCGATTGCGGCCAATAGAGAGGAAGTGGGGACTTGAGATTTTCGGGGTTGAGTGAGGATGAGGAGAGGCTCACGTGGCTCCCTTTTGTAGGGGTTGAGGAGGTCCAAGGGGGGAGATCAAAGGCCCATATCTTTGAATGACATGGTTTAAATCCCGCAAAAATGGTCATCAATGAGAGGGGAAACGGTGGGGGAATGAAAGAGCTTGATAAGACGAAGTGAATGCAATTTATTTCATAAAAAATGGTTGAGAAAATCAATAATTCTAGGGGATTGAAGAAGCTTCAATGAAACGCCATGGGGCAGCCCCCATTGCGCACGCACGCGCTGGTGGTTGAAGAAAAGACTAGGAAGGAGAGAGAAAAGAGAGAAAAGAAGAAAAAGAGAAAGAAATTTCGGGAAAAATTTTAAGAAAATTTTCTGAAGATCCTTAGAAAATGAAAAGATTAAAAATAATAATTTTGGAATTATTTAACATTTATTTTAATTTTTAAAATTGTTTTTCTTTTCTAGCTTTAAAATAATATAATAAATAGCAAATAAAGCTTACAAATCTTAGAAAAATTCATAGAGGTTTCTAAAGCTATTTTGAACTTATATAAAAAATTTTAACTAAAATTTGCATATTTGGCTTTATAAAATATTTTTTTTGTTTAACAGAAAGGCTCTTTTCTTTAAAGCTGAAAAACAGGTCAACTAAAATTTTAAAAATTCAAGCGACCAAATAATTTTGATTTTTATTTTAGACTAAATTAATTATTATTTTATTTTTATTTTTTATTTTTTCAAAAAAAACTTAGGTTGTTACAGTTAGCAACCGTGTGAAGGCCAGTACGGCTAGGGCTGTTCGTTCGGTTTTTTCGGTTTAATCGGTTCGGTATATATGGTACATACGGTAAATACAGTGTTAGTAGTTCGGTTATATACGGTATTTTTAGAAGTACAGTTCGGTTTCGGTAAATACCAAATTATTTCGGTGCGGTATCGGTAAATACCATATTTACCAACGTTAACGCGAATTTCTAACGATATAGCGACTAGCGAAACGAGTAGATGACAACACATATACTGGAAGTATAGAAAACCAGAGTTTTTATGTACATATGTAATATATACATTGAGTTGGACAACATATCTAGCCTAGCTTAGTTGGTATAGATGGCATGTGGGCTTTCAAATCTGTGGTCATAGGTTCAAAACCCACCGATGGCATAATATTTGATTATTTTTGGTATTTTCGGTTTATTCAGTTTTTAACCGGTTTTTCCCGGAAAAACCGAACCCAGAAAAAACCCAAAAATTGAAAACCGAACCGAATACCGAAAACTGGTCAAACCGAGTTGACCGGTTCGGTTCGGTTTTTTTGGTCTGATTTTTTCGGTTCGGTTGAAAAATGAACAGCCTAAGCACCGCGCAGCAGTGGGGTGTAGCGGTCGTCGTAGACCATCCAGTCAAACCCACTATGGATTCGAGGACGAAGTATGAGAAGGTCCTGGGAAATACTTTAATAGTTAGCTGCAGGATGACAACACATGTAACATGAGAAAAATACATTATGATAACACAAGTACCTCGTCATCCTCCGTGAGCCTACCGCGGTGCTCCACCTCGTAGAACGGGTCCAGTAGCTGATACCTCGCCATCCTGTTCATTCAAAAATACGTTACTGATAAGAATAACAAAATACGTTAATGATAAGAATAACAAAATCATGTGCATTCTAAAATTTATGCCCGCCGCTTACCTGATCAGAACAACGTTGACACATCCGTGAATTGTAACCCATTAGACCGCACGTACCACAGTGTGTCTCCTGTGGGTCCTCAACGAAGGGATTTGCCCTACCCCTCCTGGTGCGACCAAGTATCCGATCCATGTCCATCTTGTACCTTGACCGCTTCCTGCTGCCCCTCTTGTGCCAACGTAATCCCTCGTCCGCTATGTACCTGGAACTTGTGTAAATTGGCCACTCACCTTCATCACGATATGGCTCGAACCGTGGGGCCCAGGTCCTGACCAAAACAGCCACACTGAAAACCGTCGGAACTTTGGTGTCAACATCGATATTCCGGGCCCTACATGCGGTCACCATGTGGGAGCATGAAAAATGGAACTTGTCGGGAACACCGCACATGCATGTGAATGATGTAATCACGACCTTATGCCTTCGGGCCTCTCGGAGCTCTCCATCCTCGGTCGTCCCTCCACCCTCAACAATCTCATACATGCCCGTCACATGGTCAAAACACTCGTACTCCTGTTCATTGGCCTGCAGCTTCGCTTTCTTAAGGAAGCTGTGAGGACGACGTGGCCAACATGCATGCGCCCTCAACATGTCTGAGGCTTCCCAGTGCCGGTTAACAAACCATGCAACACACTTGTAGAAAGTGAAGATGGCAATTGCGGTAACTGGCAATCCACGTGATCCCTTAATCAGCCCGTTGAAGCATTCTGCCATGTTGCTAGTCATGAACCCGTACCTCCTCCCCCTGGGTCATGAGCCCTTGACCATTTATGCACATCTCTCATTAAACTCCTGATCCAATCACGGCCCTCGACATTAGTTTTCATTTTCAACTCCGCCAACTTCTCCTCAAACAGCTTTACCTCCCTCTGCCGACATACCTCCTCGAAAAGTGCGAAGTTGTCCTTCACCCCATCTTTTTTGAACAAGTTCTCCGCAAGGTGCCTTGTGCATCAACGATGATGCACAGGAGAGTGTTCTGGTATAATTCCTTAACGGCGCTCAAGATCCCAGCGTGCCTGTCAGACAACACACATACCTCCCTCCCCGGACCAACCACATGGATCCGTACAAGTTGTAGAAACCAAGCCCAGCTGGATCTGTCCTCCTTCTCCCCCAAACCAAAAGCCAACGGTACAAGCGAGTTGTTCGCATCACAACCAATAGAAATCAACAATATCCCCTCATACTTGCCCAACAAGAACGTCCCATCAATTGACAGAACAGGCCTGCAATGTTTGAAAACCTCGACACACTGACCAAAGCACCAGAATGCTCGGAAGAAAATCTGCCTCCCATTAACCCATACATCAGGCTTAAACATGTACTCATACTGCATTCCTGCATTCACCGCTTTCATTGCGTTTAACATGGCCAGCAAACGCTCATACGCCTCCTCCCAATCATCATAAATCAACTTCAAAGCACGTTGTTGCGCCTTCCATGCTTTCCCATACTTGATTGTGTAGTGCCACTTTAACTTAACGGCCTCTATCACTGCTGTCACGCGCATCGTCGGCATGTGCTTTATCATAGGGTACAAGCGGGTTGCAATAAACCGAGAAGTCAACTGACGATGTTTCTGGCCGGGCTCAGAAGACCCACAGTTATGTGGTCCATCCACAGTTGTAATCTTAAACTTCTCCGTACCCTTCACCTTCTTGGCACAGACTTTTCATGCACACCCTGCGCTCTCACATTTGATGGTGTACCGACGTTCGGTGTATAAGTTCTTAACCTGGTATAGACAGTTGTGCACGATCGAGTACTCTTTCAACCACATCTTCAATGCTGATATATCCTCAAAGATATGACCCTTCTGAATTATGATACTAGCCCCAGGCCTAGGTATGTCCCTCTGCGTTTGCCCTCCATCTGCTACAGTCATATGTGCATTGCTTAGGTCATTGTAATCGGACACCAGCGGATTACGGCCAGGAAATATTCTTTTCAACAACTCAATTTCGCTGGACGTCAAACCTGGGACCGGCCTATCATCATCTGAGTCCACAACTCTCGCATCCTCATAAGCAGCCTCGTCTCCCGCAAGCTCTCCATCCACCCTGTTAGATGCTACACAAACCATGGGTTCCTCAAACACTGTCTCCTTGTCGAATCCACCAACAGACTGGACATCGACATCCTCAGAGTCAGCTTCTACCTGAGTCAATGGAACCTTACATACTTCAGCCGAGGGTTCAACTTGTACCTCAACCTCTTCATAAGCCAGTGACCCAACCAACGGTGAGTCATTGAGATCGAATGCAGCCCTAGGAGGTGATGGATCTCTCACCACCATCCGCACGAATAACTCAAGTGCTCTGACCTCTGAGTCCAAAACGACAGCCACATAGTTATCCCATTCGCCGTCGCTGCCAATCGAAACCATCTTCTTTATGCGCGGCCCCTTTGACGACCCAACATCAATCAATCCTTGCATAACGACATCACCATGCTCATCTGTCCATCCCAGTGTCTCTTTCAAGTGACAAATGATCTCACCATACGACGAACGAGAACTAAATAACAACGTGGTCTCTTCCATGCCCTCCAAATCAACACCTCCATTTCTGTTTCTCTTCACAGTTCCACCATGGTGCAAACTCACCAGCTTATCCATCTATAATACAACAAGCAAACGAACTTCAGTCCAATCGGCCGCAATAACAATCTCAGTAATTGCAAATTTCTCTATGACATTCCGCACTTCTACAAACCCAATCTACGCCCTAAAAATATATCGAACCCTAATTCGTCAATTCCACATGCATTCATATCAAACCCTAAAATCATAACAAACCCTAAAAACGAATCTAGCACATGGATTAATTAAAGCCTAATTCAACAATTTCATATATATTCATATGAAACACTACAATCATATCAAACCATAAATTCATATTAAACCCTAAACCTAGCACATGGATTCATCAATCTCACTAAAATCAAACCCTAAAAACGAATCTACACCCATAACTACTCTTACATACGCATATTCAACACCAATCCAACCTAAATCCGAGCCAAATTCAACTACATTTCGTGTACAGTTTCAAATTTTCTCTTTCGAAATATACCTCAAAACAATCACATATATTGCAAAAAAATCAAGGGAGGGGAGGAAATTCACCTTGCTTGACCAATTTGCAACAAAAACCCCAAGAAAAATCAACCCAAATGCCCAGATTTGGAGGGGGAGAGCGGAGGCGGCGGCGCTGTGTGCGTTCTGGTGTGTTTGGGGAATGAGGGGTGGGGCCGGGGGGTCGTACTTGGGCTTAAGTCTCAAAGCACGGCGCCACACCCTTTAGCGCAGAGGTTACATAGCACGGCGCCATTACCTTTGGCACCGTGCTTTGTCACCGTGGCATCCTACGTGTCATAACACGGCGTCAAAAGCCATGGCGCCGTGATATGGACCTTCCGCGCTAAATGGTGTGGCGTCGTGTGATGGGTCTATTTTTGAAAATCTTTTCTCCAGAAGTCTATTTGTAAAAAACTTTCAAAATTTGGACTAAAAAACAAAAAAATTTCACCTCTCTCTATGATATGTCTAAGTCGGAGGGTAGACACGTCTGTCAACATAATAACTTATTTATGCTAGCCGTTGGCCAGGTCCGTATGAGGTTGAGATGATACATTCTTGTATTGAAAATCATAAAACAATCAAATTTTGAGTTGTACTGTTTACATCATTGACTTTATTTATCGCATCAAACCATGAGTACCGCGATAACCCATAGGACATGGAAGAACTCCTCTTTCCGTTAGTATTCGTAGTTTCATACACAATTGGTCAGGCCATACCGCCATAGGATCGTAGGAAGGCGTGCTGTAAGCAGAGTTAAATACTATGGATTTGGTTTCCAAATATAAAATTTTCCCAATTAGAGTCCCAATATAAGAGAAGGTGGCACAACATTGTTTGTAGGTGATGTGTTGTAGCTCTGTTCTAAATAGTGATGGTTTCTGACTTTTAAAAACTAAAAGTCATTTTTAACATGTTAACTTTTCAATATGTTTTTTTTAATTTCTTTTGTATTATCCGTTGGATATAACAGTATTTTTATGTTTCTTTATTTTTTAATTAAATATCTCAAAAAAGTTAACGATGATAATAATGTCATTTCAGCCCAATGCAAAAAAAAAAAAAAACCACGGTACATTGAAACAAGATCATAGTTGCTTCTTAAGAATAGAGTAAGAATGCTTCACAAATGTTTTCGTCAATAAGAAGTTCATAAAATCCGCTTCACCTTTAGAGCTTGGAAGTGAGAGCGTTCTTCTAATTGATTGGAGCTAGATTTTGTTCGGCTAACGCCAAGGTTTCAAATATCGGAATCGGAAGAAATCCCGGTCGGCGGCCGGTAACGGTAACCGAGCGGTTATCGGTCGGTTACCGGAAAAACCGATCAAAATTTAGAAATCAAAATTTAAATTTTGAGATATTTTGAAACCGGTAACCGGAAAAACCGGCCGGTTATCGAAAAAACCGACTGGTTACTGGAAAAACCAGAAAAACCGACAAAAATTTAAAATTCAAAAATTAATACCGGCCGATTTTTTGGATTACCGGTCTCCACCGGTAAAAACAATAACCGACGGTTACCGGCCGGTAACCGCCGGGATTTTGAACCATGGCTAATGCAACTCAAATCTAGGATCAGGTTGTGAGATTCTGGTTAATATTATCCTCTGCCTTGAAGAATTAAGTCCGACATTCAGTTTTTTATGTTTAAGATATGTCTTCGGTTCTTTCCTTACAAGTATAATCTCTTCTTTAATCTCATCCAAGTAATTTAACCTAATAAAAATAATAATGTTATAAAAGTTCCTTTTCAGACAAATCTATACATCTTATTTTTATGTATTCAATATAAAATATTAAAAAATATCAATAGCAAAAATTTTAAAAATTAGTACTAAAACAATACTTTTTTTTGACCGGAGAGAGTACATGAAAATAGACTTGTAGGATTAAGCTAAAATCATGCAAATTACTGCAGACTAGAGAGTAATGAAACTGAATCCACGTGTCAGTCAGGATGGGTCGTGCTCCTCCTCCCTTCTTCCAAATTCACCCCAGGCGTGGCAGTAGGCGCGCCCCTGTTTGTTCGTTCCTCCCAAAGCTGAGAGAGAGAGAGGGGATCCTCTTTGCCCGCGCCGCCGAAGCCGACCGACTCTACAAGCCCTCCTGCGACCTCGAAGCGAAGGGTCTCTTCCCCCTCCTCCCACCATCTGCTGGTACTGGACTCGCGTGGATTGAAGAATCCATACGGGCGTGATTCCTTTCGTTGGTAAGGAAAGCCCTAGCTTGCTTGGATTGCTATTCGTTTTGCTGCGAACAATCGAACCCAACCAGATCTTTCGTCGCCAAGATCGATCTGAGCTGATCCTATCCCATTGATAGGACTATCAATGCGCGGGTTCATCCGCCCATGTATTTTGGCGTCTATTGCCCTGAGCAAGCACAACTAATAGCGGCAGTTTTATTTTCAAAAAGTAAAAAATAAAAATTGGGGGTTCAACTGATTGAGCCCCTATGCTATGCCCCGCGTTAAGTCTGCCCCTGTTTGAGGATTGGTACACAAGATCAAAGGCGAAGCTTTGCTGCTAATTGTGTTTTAAGGATTTTTTTTTTATGTGAGATCGATGGAGCGCATGCTAATTGTCGTGTTTCTCTATGAAGAACTACTTTACATTTTACAGTCCCAACTCTCAAGCTTGTGCGGGAAATGTCCTTTGCACAATTGGGATGACCAATCAATCGCACGTTGGTAACGGTAGCTGTGGTCAAATTCGGCTGCCCAGATTTTCCTGCACCTTATTCTCTAATAGCATGACTTGCTTTTGTGTTAAACTTGCAAAATAGTTACCTGTTAGGCATTAATCCCTACGGTTTAGTTTCTTGATGGAAGAAAGGCTGGGTTTTGCAACAGCTTAATTGGCCTGACCTTTAATTAGAGCATGTGGAAATTGTATTTTTGTGATATTGGATATTGGGATCCAGTTTCGCCCTTTGATTACAGCATGTACACGTGTTAGTTTTGTGCTATTGGATTTTGGGATACAATTTCGCCCAAACGTCATTTAGTGCAGCCTAGACACACAAGGGTCCTGCCCTCTAGCTTGGTGGACATATTCTGAGCGTTTCACTTCTATTTTCTTTCTGTTTATGCCTGTCTGAGCGTTTCACTTCTATTTTCTTTTTGTTTATGCCTGCCAAATCTTGATTAATAGTAGTGTTCACCAAGGTGCTAGGCGCTAGTCGGGCAACAAGCGGCGCCTAGCACCTAATCGCCACCTAGGCGGAAAAATCGGCTAGGCGGGCAGGCTAGGAGGGTGGCGCCTAGTGCCTAGGCGGGCTAGGCGGCCACCTTGGGGAACACTTTTAATGGTTAATTCTGTTATCATTCCAAAAATGTTCAAGAAAGAAACAGTTGGTGCTAACAAGAATCTTCCTGGCAGTATGTTTTGATTAGCAGCTCCTCTATGAGGGCCAGCTTATGGTGCAGTAGTATGCCTGTTTACCAGCACATAACTTTGCACTAGTCAATGCAGGACTTATATATTGTTTGCTGAAAATAACTGATCTTCACATATAACACATCAAAGGGTGAATTCTCTAGTGACCCAGTCGGAGGATGTAACTTCATTGTGCAGGATGAAATAGTTGGTGTAACAGATCTTGACATCATGAATATTCACTTCTATAACACCTACCTTATGAAATATTACGTAAATAGAGGAAAGGGATACATGAAAACGGAATTGGGGGAGGAAAAGGGGGAGTTTTGTCAATCCCCTGACCGAGTCATGCGTGGGAGGTTGGGGGGTTTTTGGCTGGGCTTTTTAAGGAGAGGAGTGAGTAGGGAGAGGAGAGAAACCCTAGCCACCACCCTTCACCATGCGCAACCGCTGCCCATGCTGAGCCGCCGCCGCTGTTTCTCTACTCTTGCCCACACGAATGCATGGCTGCATGCTGCTGCTGGTGCGTGCTGTGCTGTGCTTAGCTAACTGCTGCTAGGGATGGAAAACGGTAAAGGATAATCTGTTTTATCCGATATTCATATCCAAGAAAACACGAATGTGGTAAGCAAAATCCGTATTTGAGAATATTCGTATCCGTATTCGAGAATGTTCATATTCGTATTCGAGAATGTTCGCATTAGTATTCAAGACTATTCGATTCATATTCGATCTGTTTCCATCCCTGACGACCTCTCTGGGGATGATTGCAAGAAGCAATTTTCTGATGAACCAAGGTTCGCAAGTAAGAAGTGAAAATTATTTTACATAATTTTCAACTCTATATGCTACACTGCTAGCTTGTGTAGATGTATAGTTATGTTACATAAATTTGTTTTACCGAGATTTATTATAAAAGTTTTAGGATATTTGCATTCGACCAAATTAAATACATATTCGTTTTGAATTCGTATTCATTACAACATTCGATTCGTATTCGAGAATGTTCGAATTCGTATCTGTATTCGTTTTAAAAATATGAATTTGTATTCATATCCGTATTCGTTTTGAAAATATGGATTTGTATTTATATTTGAGACTATTTGATTCGTATTCGATCCGTTTCCATCTATAGTCTTCTTGTTGCCATGACTAGCTAATTGCATGGGCTGCTTCTGCATGGCTGTTGTGGCAAGCACGCAAGGAAGACCAAGGAGGAAAGAAGAGCAGCGGTAGGGGCAAGGCTTAGGAGGGAGAAGGGAAGAAAAGGTGAGGAAAGGGGTCATGACATTGTGATTCTTCACCTGAGTAGCAACATGGACTTTCCCTCTCTAGTTTGCCAATTTGGTAGAGATTAGAGTCAGGATTAGAAAGAGAATTAGCAAGTTTCATGTTAGAAGTTCGATTAGCAGATTGGTTTGTCTGCCATAATCTTTAATTGCAATTTTGGGCATTGTATGGATTTAATATGAAAGTGTGATCTACTAGATAGTTGTAGATAATTCTGTTAACTTTCTATGTAGTACTTAATCACATCAATTAATTAGTTAGATTAAGAGTTGTTATTTTTGTAAGCTTTGTTATGCGAGAGCCGTTGTCATTTGACAGGATCATGGTAAACCATAGATTAAAATTATTAAATGGATTAATTAGAGATTTAGGGTTTTTGCTCTACATGAAAAGTGTATATAATTGTCTAAGGATTTTGTAGTCCAAGAACACGAATTTTGGTTGAGTAGATTAGAAGTTATAGCTTTGGGAAGACTACTGCCTAGAATTTGGTTGTTATTGGATGCAGTGGTGGAAAACTGTTAATTTGATTTTGTAGATGGCAGAATTAAATTTTGGGCATAACTAAATAGAGGTAGTTAACTTTCTGTAAATTCTAGAAGTACTATGGTTTATTGTATTGGAATGTGTAATTTAATAAATATGAAATTATTAAGCCCGTTGTCCAGTAAGATAATAGAACTACCTTCAGGGTTGAAAATAAGGGGTTAAATGGTTTAATCAGAATTTGTGGCCAACTAAGATATTGTAGGAAATCTTGCGTAAATTCTAGAACTGATGTAGTTTGCCATGTTAGGGCTTGGAGTCGAAAGTTACGCCATTTTTAGTACCGGGATAGTAAAGAGGACTGTCCGATGGAGGGGGAATTGGAAAATGTGTAGGGGCGATATCGTTTAATTATTGTTCTTGTACTGTTGTGGCTTGTTGAGATTGAGTGTTTACTGTAGGAGTAGCGTCGGGGTTGGTGTCATCTTTGAATCAACCTGCTCGTCGCAACTAGAAAAGGCAAGTGTATGGTAGAATGGTATACGAGTGGATTGCTCTTGTTTATGTTAAATAAATACTATGGTTAAATGATGATGTTGTTTATGTTTAAATGATGAGAATGTTGAATGGTTAATGTTGATAAGTGACTATGAATAAAAGAATCATTGCATTGCATGTTGAGCATTTATGTTGTAAACAAGAGACCTGTATGGTTCTCTAGAGCCTACTTTGTGTGGATAACCCACGGTAGTGGGTAGAAAAATACCTACTTGGTAGGTACTCCACGAAAGTGGAGTTGAGGACTCTGTATGAAAAGGACAGGGTAAGAGTGGTTCATCGATTGATGAACACTCCGCTATACGATCTGGTATAAGCAAAGAGAAGTGAAGATATATGCATTGCATTCATGAAAAGAGAAATACGATGATGAGATATGTGTATGGAACTTAATGAGAATGAACATATGAATGTTGAGATACTTGTGAATTAGCATGACTATTTGATACAATGTTTAAATTGTTTATTCTTCTATCGTATACTTGTTGAGTCGTGAACTCGCCCTTGTCCTTGTCATTGTTTTTAGGTGATCGTTGATGACGACATGTATGGGCGAGAAGTAGCACAAGATTGATATTTCACTATTATAGTTATTTCTTTCACTTAGTGATCAATCATTCATTATTAGAAATAAATTATACTACCTATGCAACTCTTAAATGAATAATGATTCCCTTCAGAACTTATTGATTTTACATTGTTGCTACTTGTCATGGTTTCTTTTGATTAAATTTATAATTGGTTCATATTAATGCCATTTATTGATCCCTTTATTGTTGTCATCTCTATGTTCACGATTATTTGATGGTAATTCTTATTTGATGGTTAAAACTAATAGTGATTGTAGTTGAGGTGACATTCTAGGCTTTTGTTAAGTCGGAGTGTTACATCTTAACTATACACAGAAGTATGGAAAGAAAACCTTTTCTCCATACTAAAATTTGTAGCATTAGTAGATGCAATTTCTATTTGCAATTTTGGAGTTAGTTGTTGGACCTATTCTTTGGGGTTGCGTCTTATGGTTTTTAGCTGTGGTTTATTAGTCTAATGAATAGTGATTGCTAATAGAAGCCAAAAGCTGTTGAAAAACCAAAAAGAATATAATCATCTTCACTCTCCCCAGTACACTTTTTAGAATGTAACTGTTGTGAACCTTAGTACATAACAGGATAAACATCCGTCGGAAAGAGGTCGGATGGCAACGACTTGAACTAGAACGGCGCTAGACGAAGGAGGACACCGATTGAGGCAGGAATAGATCTAGAGTAGCCGGTCTAGGAGAGAGACTAGAGTTAGGAATCAAATACTTAGGAATACTTATTCATTATTCATTGCTTGATGATAATGGATACATGATGTCCCTTTTATAGGGATAACTCGACGCTTAAGAAATAATCTATAAGAAAACTTATATCTAACAATCCAATCCAATAATGACTTGCCTAACTAATAGATAATACTAAACACCTAATAGATATATTACTAAATAACAAACCATACCTAATACGCGCGGTACTACAGTACCCGCGTTGCTACAGTACCGCGTGCATAGTAACTACGCGCGGATGAACAGTGCCGCTACTACAGTACCACACTTGGATGAACAGTACTGCTACAGTAGCCTTGCATGTAACATTACACCCTTCTGGTGAAGCAGCTTGTCTTCGAGCTGCGGTGGTGGCTACGATTGAAGACCATCTGCTCTTCGTTATGAACCTTTAACTTCTCAAAGAGAGATGGTTCGGCACTGAAAGCCATAGTGAGTGACTCTGGTACTAATTGTTGTGAAGCTTAGTTCATAACAGGATAAACATCCGTCGGAGAAAAGTCGGACGACGACGACTTGAAGTAGAACAACGCTAAACGAAGGAGGGCACCAATTGAGAGAGGAATAAATCTAGAGTAGCCGGTTTAGGGGAGAGACCAGAACTTGAGAATACTTCTTCATTATTCATCGCTTAGTGATAATGGATACATGATATCCTTTTTATAAGAATAACTCAATCTGACATCTAAGAAATAATCTATAAGGAAACTTATATCTAATAATCCAATCTAATAATAATTTGACTAACTAATAGATAATACTAAACACCTAATAGATAGATTCCTAAATAACAAACCATACCTAATACTAATACGTGTGGTGCTACAGTACCCGTGTCGCTACTATATTTGTTCAGTGATTCTCATCCTGTATCAGTTTTGCTCCTGAAGATCTGAACCTTTGTTATTGCTTGCAAAAACTGTGGCTAAAACAACCCTTGACTTTTGACCCACCATGATTTCTTTCGGTATTACAGGTCCTCGGGAGCTTACTGGTGCTGTTGATTTAATTAGCTGCTACAAGCTGCTGAACCATCATAGTTTCATTTGCAAGAAACCTTTGCCAATAGCTATTTCAGATACACATTATCTTCATAATGTTGTGGGCGACACAGAAATTCGTAAAGGAGAAGGAATGGAGCTAGATCAACTGTTTCAGAACGCATATTTAGGGAGAAGACTGCTTACATTCAACCCTTCGACATGGAAACTCTAGGGCAAGCATTTCAGCTGCGAGAAACAGCGCCAGTAGATTTGCCTTTTGTAAGATATTTCTGTCAGAACTTTTACTGCTGCATTTACTCAATTCTTCTTATTGCAACACTCCTGCATTCACCAGGCTGAAAAAGGTACACCAACTATATCCGGAAAATCAATGATCAAGTCCAAAGACAGTAAAGAAGCATAAAAGGCACAAGGAGAAAAGCAAGGACAAGGAGCAGAAGAAGCACAAACATCGGCATAAAGATCAGAGTAAAGATAGAGACAGACAAAGACAAAGAAAAGAAAAAGGATAAGAGTGGGCATCACGATGTGGGAGGTGATCATTCCAAAAAAACATCATGAGAAGGTTATCCCATCTATCCTATGTGTGTCAAAAATGAGCACGATTGATTCAGACTTTCCTTATGCTCTAAAATTTCCATGAATTATTTCACAAGAGGAAGCACGAGGGAATGGAGGATTTGGCACATGTCCATAACCACAAGAAAAGTGTGGTAGCGTTTACTCAGTATTTTATTATTGGCATGCACATTTCCTTCAGTAACATGTTTGTCATTGTTAACATTCCTTGTTGATTTATGACAGCACAAAAGCGCAAAAATTAATGAAACGGGACTTTGTTAGCTGCCAGATGTGACAAATTTGTTTCCGTGTTAGTTCTCGTAATGTGACTCCATGTCGTATGCTGTTAAAGGGTAGTTCTGAAGTTTTTTCTTGTCAATACCACTTTCAATAGAGGTATATGCTCTTGAGCTCTTAATCATATATTGTTTGAATAAATTGTGTGTCCTGAGTCAGTTTCTATACATAATGGTGGATGCATGACTTGAGTATCTTGTGTTACGCTTACTATTGGATCTGTATACATTTCTTTTGCTAGTGAATTATTACATGCCTTCTGACTCCCTTAAATATTTGTATACCCCTGAGTGTGATTTTGATTTCATATGATTCTGTGTCGCGCTGAATCTATCATGGTAAAGTTGGCAGATGTTCTCAATGTGGGAAATGGGAAGTTGAAGTTCAATTTAGAACTTTATCTAATTTGGTATATTTACTGTCAGTGCATAGTAGATTTATTACACGTGCTGGTTGATGGTTGTATCCTTGAGCTGAGTATGCTGTGCTGCCAGTGCTGGGAGGGATAAGTTGCTAATCTCTCATCAGTTGTAATAGACCAATTAAACATCTCGGGATCTAATCTCTCGTCAGTTGCAGTAGACCAATTTTCTTATTAGTTTGTTTCAGTCGAGGTTTTCGATTCCTGAAACCGGACTGGTTATCAGGCATCTGTTGGCTCTAGTTTCTGGCTGGTTTCCACCTTCCAGTGAAACTTGGAAGTTGGAAACAATAGCATTTTAAGGGGGTTCTTTTGTGCGCATCGGTATAAATCACTTTTTTGTCATAAACTGGTGTAAACAGACCTGAATTTGAGTACATGTACGGTTTCTAAAGTTAGTCAGCCCTGGTATACTCCATTCTTGTCAAAGCTTGGAATCGGAGTGTTTGTAGTTGACTTCATGCAACTCACTGTTCGTACTGTAACAGAGTGATTAGTGTAGTACATGCTGTTGTATTCTGAACGAAAAAAAGAGATGATTCTTTCTTGTGTGAATTTCTGTAGACTAAAAAAACACATAGTGGAGTTAGATTATGGGTGTTGAATCAGAAATGAGCAAATATGTTGTACAAACTTTTAAAACTTTACAAAGGGATGACTCTAGGGTACTTTGATCCTTGCTGTAGACTTTCTAGTTTTACCTGTAATCCTCATCTTTCAGGCTTTTAAAAGATTTGTCGCTACCGTATCCTTCTCATCTTTCAGGCTTTCAAAGAGTTGTTGCAACCGCATCCATTATTCAAATAAAGTGCAATAAATCTATTAAGAAATTGTAAATTTGTAATGCGGTTGTTCATCTGCTAATTGAGAGCACATTGAGTTCTTGTTAGCATGTACCCATCTGCCTAATCATCTAATGCATACTTTTTTTGTACAATGCAGTTACTACAAATGGAAAATTTTATACCAAGCTGCTCCGGTGGTTGACTTACTGTCATATGCTATACATCAGTTATGGGGAACTTGAACTTGTCATATGGATGTGTTTGACTTATTGTTTAAGCCTTATGCCCATTAGCAATTCTTCAGAGTTGCTACATATGTCCGGTCCTGTAATTCAAACAGAAACAGGGTTTGTTGTCAAGCCACGTACAGCAGAAAAGTTAAGTGGGTACATATCCATGATCCAGCAAATTTAATGTTGCTGATGAAACTAAAGAAACGTAGTAGTATTCTGTGTATCAATCATGTGTGGCAATCGAGTTACGGCATTATTGTTTTTGAGGACCAACCATCATGGACGTAACTCGCCAGAGACATCTGTTTTTCTGGTTGCTCAAGTAATGATCATCAGGCTCTGCTGCCATGCTTGTGTCTAGTTGTAGGTTTCAGGCTCCCTTCCAACCCTTGAGAGACGAAGAGGCTCAACCTATATGAATTTATCTAGGTTTACTGCACTGCTACTATAAGATGCCAATTTAAGTTGCACATGTGGAGCAATTACACTGGTGTTCATCCAGTTGAGGTTCCAGTTAGAATGCGTGGATTTTTTTCCAATTTTTTTGGGAATTAAAATGTTTCCTGTGAATTTTTCCCCCGACTCTTTTGGGAATTAAAATGTTTCCCGTAAAATTCGTAGTTCGATTACTGTGAGATTCGTACGTTCGAAATACGCCCCAGACATTTTTTTTGGCACGACCATCCATGAATTAAGCATGTATGGTCCTCACGCTGTCACACCCAAAGTTGCCACCATGACACTGTCCTTGAATCAGCCATGTGCTCACATCATTAGCTGGCTACTCACCCTCTTAGTGCCCAGCTGATAAAATACTAGCACCCCTAATGATAAAAAAAAGTTCGATAAAATTAAAGGCTGAGACAATCTGGCTTAAGATTGACAAGATTCCTCTTAGACATAAGTGATGCTTGCTCTGCCTGTAGGGCTCTTAGGTGATCCATCACGCAGAGCAACAGCCCTGCATGGCTGTCTCCCTACCGAAGCAGCGCGAATATTGGCGACCCTGTCCCCACCCCCACCCCCACCCCTCTATGATCGATCTCCAGCTTTACTTTAGAGAGAAGGCATTCCGTTCAATACACATGTTGCATTAGTTTAACACTGCCACTGCTACTATCCTGCCTACGGTTTCGTCTAGATGGCAAGCAAGATTGGATGTGATACACCTGTAGTTATGACCTGATCAGTTATCTTAGCATTTCGAAGTTACTGCGTGATGCGTGTCTGATCATTTCTTTATGAGCTGTATCAGTGAAGGTTGTCGGTATCTTTTCTTTGGGGAGAGAGAGACTTGTGAGGGAAGGCAAATTGGCTATCGAGATGGAGAGGCAGACAACAGTGCTGCGTGCAGCTCTAGGCATCAGGTGCAGGGTTGTTTGGACTCCTGTTCAGAAATCAAGGGCATCTTTTCTCACCTCATTACCTGTGCATTCAGATTAGCTCTTGACTTTCAGTAGTGCAAATGATAAGCTTATGATTATCTTCAGATGCCTGTTGATCTTGACATAGCTAATATTGTCCAAAATGTGAGGCTAAATTTAGAAACCGACCGGTTACTGCAGTTTTTTTTATCAGTTTTTCGCGGTAGCTGACCGAAAACTGGAAGCCCACGAGGTCCAACGTTTACTTCTAAAAAAAGAGCTTATTCATTGATCGCTTTCACTAGATTTGTATTTAGAAACTGAGCTGTTCTTGTGTTTCAGTGTCCAACAGATATTAGAGGGACAGACAGTGGTCCATTAGGCAGAATGCAGTATGCATAATTCTCTGCCCTCCAAGGTTTACTTCTAAAAAGAATTTGAGTTTATTCATTGATCGCTTTCACTAGATTTGTGTTTAGAAACTGAGCGTCCAACAGAATATTAGGGGGACAGATTCATTGATGGCTTCACTTGATTTGTATTTAGAAACTGAGCTGGTTCTTGTGTTTCAGTGTCCAACAGAATATTAGGGGGACAGACAGTGGTCCATTAGGCAGAAGGAAGTATGCATAATTCTCTGCCCTCCAAGGTTTACTACTAAAAAAAGAGTTTGACGTTATTCATTGATCGCTTCACTAGATTTGTATTTAGAAACTGAGCTGGTTCTTGTGTTTCAGTGTCCAACAGAATATCAGGGGGACAGACAGTGGTCCTTTAGACAGAAGGCAATATGCATAATTCCCTGCCCCTTGAACCACTGAACCATGGGTCCTCAATGCCCACAAATAATTATGTCATAATAATTAGATATAGATATTCCCTGATTCTTTTGCAGTGTAACTGTTCTGTTTTTTTGGAGTGTGGATCATGTGGAGTTTTTTCCCTTTTCTAGCCCCCACATATTAAAAATCATGCCAAACTTGTTTCCTTTCTATGAAAGCAGTCAAAAAGAAAGCGATATCGATCCAAAGTTTGATACGCGCCACAATTGATTGACAAACTAGAACTGAAAAACTTTGTCAAAGAACAAAGGAAGGGATAAAGAGAGGTGTATAATTTTCATGCGTGTCACGCTAGATTAGTAGATCGTATCTTTGGCATGAAGCAACTTTGAAAAATAATCTTGCGTTGTTGCCATTACTTTGGTGTACTTTTGGTTGGTATTTAGGTAGACACATTGGAGTGATGGAGTGTACTGATGTTAAATTATGCAGTCCTTGATGGTGTAGGACTGTGTAGGCTGGTAGGGAGTCCAACTGGGCTGCCTAGCTTGCAGATGCAGAGGTTGGTGAAGTGATCTCTCTTGATATAATATGCTTCCCTAGACATTGATAGTTAGTAGAAGCTAAGAGCTCTTATCACTTCACCACACACTTGTTTTTTTCTAGTGGAAAACATACAAAAGTGGGCAGCTTTGCCTCCATCACACTTCAGTTCCTCTTTGTATCTTTCTCGTTACCAGGGAGTACGTGATTATATGTAAATAAATCTCATCTGGTAACCAATAGTGCAAACCAAACATTTGAGATTTGACTGTCGCAAGTCCACCTCACCAATTGGGCAGTGTGCATCAATCTCTGAAGAAAATGAATGCAAGCTTGCAACCGTGACTGTCACGAGCTCTCATAAGAATATGGAGCAATGTATTCGCTTCAACAGTGGCTGCAAGGTTGCAACTTGCCAGCAGATCTCTCAATTTGATGGTGCGTATAGTCATTCAGATAAGATTCACTAAACGTGCCTCTTACTTGGTCGGTCGGCGGAACAAAAGATGCGCCGCCGCATGCATATGTACGTGGTCACCGTGCCGGCGTCCGTCGACGGCCCCGGTCAGCCAGCCCCTCGGCACGCATCGACACGACGCACGCCCACCCACGCACGCACGCGCACCACCTGGGACAGGCGGAACCGATGCCCTGTCCCTCTGCCGCGGCTTATGCCGGCACCGCCGCCCCCAGTGGCCGATCCGGCACCGCGCGCGGGGCACAAATCCCCCTTTATTCCCCGCACCGGCACCGTGCCTTGCGCGCGGCCGCGCCTTTGCGGGATTCCGCCGGTTCTGTATGCTCGCGTACGGCTCTCACGACCGGCTGGCCGCACGCATGGACGGAACGGACTGGGTGCAGCTCTGGATTTGATCTGTTCGGCGAGGGATGGGTGGGAGATGCTCTGACCGCCCTTGCTTGGGCAGATATCTCGTGCTCGGTCGTGTTTTTGGAATCGCTCGCTTTTGGCGCGCAATCCCCGATCCGGTTCTGCCTTCTGCGTGCCACAAAGTGGACTTCATCCTTTGCCCTTACTGTTGATCGTTTTGGGGCCTGGCTTACCGAGAATTGGACGGTCAAAATAGGGGGGCCAGGTTCTTGTCTTATTTAGTTTTCCCCGAAATTTACATAACTTAATTTAATACCATTTACTGACAGTTTAAAAGTATTTTTAGGATCAAACTAACGAGCCTAGCAAAGCCGAGTCAAAGCAAAATTTACTTTCATCCAAAATTGTCTAACTCCATATTTAACCAATTAACAAGTATGCTAATTAAAGTAATTTTGAATCGAATCAACGAGCCTTAGGCCCCACTCGAAACATTGTGGACGGTGGGCGACAGCGGCAACGATGTAGCAGTGCATCAGTAACTACAGATAAAAATTTTGGTTTTTTCGTTTGTTTTTAAATTTTACTTATACTTTTTTTCGTTTTTTGTTTTCGGTTTTTTTATATTTTTTACATTTAATTATACTTAATAAACCAACTCATCTATATTGTTTTTTCAACCAGCTACAGTGTTTTTTCAGCAAAAATCAAAAGCCATCGCTATTCCGATCGCCCCCTTACTAACGAGTTTTTTCCCACCCGTGATGCGAAAACAAGGAAAAACACGGTACGGGTGGTTGCCGTGGCGAATCATGGCTTCCATGCTTGCCACCACTTCCGAGTGTCCGTTTTTTCTTCGGATGCTCGAGATACACGCTTTGCATCAGATGAGACGGTAAGTGGATTCGGTTCCTCTACCTTTGTAGTTGGTCTTTTCCGGATGCTTGTATAGCGAGAATTGAACGGCCAGGTCGACGACAAGGGGGCAAAAAAATTGCAGTACTGTCTCGGTGAGAAATCGGGACTTCGGTGCTTGCCACCACTGCGAGCATCCATGTTTGTTCAGATGCTCGAGAGATCATATTTGCAGGGTACGTATGTGCTTTAATTTGCAGCTGTACGACTGCGCCATTTTTGTGGCGATGAGCCACGTTCTACGTACGATAAGGTTGCTGTAACTTCAGAGGAGGCATATGCAAAGCATGCTTAGCTTTGAGCCTGTATGATCTGTCATTTTGACTCGGAGGAATGCCTCTGCAGAGCCCGGGGAATGGAAGGATGGGTGTCCCGTAGCGGCAGAGCGCGCTTGGTGAGTTCGTTGAGTCGAGCCGTACTTTCGCTTTAAGTAAAGAACAAGGACCATTGGCTCGAATTAGGCTGTCTCGATTTTTCCTAACAGAGATTAAAGTGCCAAATGATGTATTAAGCTGGAAGGCAAGATGGCTAATCATTTTGACAAAGCAAAGTCGCCGTTACCTTTTTAAGTTGCACTGAACGTGCGTGTGGACGGTTAGGGTGTGCGTCTGCTCAGCTGATGCCATGGTTTCCCAATTCCCTCTATTTTTCAAAGGATGGGAGCATTTTCATTGAATGGTCTATCAGATCGGTACAATAATTTTATACGACATCTGTATACCAATTTCTACATGCATTTGCAATATTACAAAATTATAAGTGCCAATGTCGAAAAAGCATTTAAAAATTCTCATTTCACCAATAGACTTAACAAATCTTGAGTAGTAATGAACATCGTATACAGTATACGAACTTACTATGTTTGAAAAGTGATATAGAAATCTCAAAACGATTGAACCTAATTTCAAAAAAAAGAAGTTGCACGGTTGTAACATTGTAAAAATATAGATGCAATAATAAACAATAGTGTTTGCAACATTTTTTCATGACTCATTTAGTTAGAAAGAAGCTCCCAGCGATGCAACAAACAAAATAATGCAACAAATGATATCCTGTGTACAACAAATCAGCAAAACTACCTCAACAATAAACTATTGTTGCAACAATTGAAAAGAATTATAGCAATATTTCAAAATTATTATTACAACATCCAAACTCACCTATTACAACATCTAGATAAGGGCGACCTCCTACACACCCAATCAAAGATCTCGAGCGTAGTAAGCGTCACGGCTCTCTAGTAGACAAGCACGAGGTGCAGCTCCCGCAGGGAGAGCGGGACATCGCTCCTACAAGGCAGTAGTGAGGAGCTTGCAACCCCCGAGCTCAGCACAAAGTAGAACCATGCAAATCACAGGAGCAACATGGCCAGAGGGAGACGGTGGTCAGTCATACATGGTGAGGGGTCGAGGAGAGGAGGGAGAGGTAGGGGAAGGGGGCGGCAATGTTGGGGCATCCTCCGTCATAGTGGGTAGAGAGAGATTTGTGGTGTGGAGTGAGGAGAGAGTGTGAAAGATTGAGATAGGAGGAGAGAATGCCACTTGACGGCTTAAGGTTTCTTCCCTATATCTAGATTCTCTATCCTCAAGGTATTCTGATTTTACTCTGGTTATAGGGAAGTTGAAGGAGAGAAACAACTGAACTGGTTGGGAAAGAAATCAAAGCCTAGTTGGAAAGAGGGCAATGAGTGGGAAAAGCAAATGGTAGGCCTATGCACACAGTAGCAACAGTGAAGTAAACAGAGCGTCCGATGTAGAGCATTCTGTTCGAACATATGACGTGTAGCATTATCCCTTTTCATATGAACTTTTTATGGGAGTCTTGCATTGGTTTATATGAGTAGTCGTGTATCACCAAAAATTTTAATTTCTTTTTAAGTTGTTCTTGGTGATTCTTATGTCTTACAAAAAAAATTTATCCACAAGCGCATGAAATTTATTGTAGCATTTCACCTTGAAGTATTCTGAGTATGATATTTTTCTCAAGGAAGTTATAGGTGTAAGAACATCTAAGTTCAGCGAGTATCTAAATATCATCCGGACTTTAGAGATAGATAGATTACGATAAATGATGGGATATAAATCACATGCTTGATATGATCTAAAAGTAGGTAGCGACTCGGAGTTAGTAGCCAGTAGGAGTAGAGGTGGGAATGGACTTGGGTTGTCCATGGGTAATTGAATAGATCCAGTATTAGACCACAGTGGATAGGATATAGTTGGACTTGGATATCTAGTTGGATCAAGCCTAATATAAAGTATGGATACTTGAACCATTGTAGATTGTACGTTGGGTAGTCCAATTGGGCCAGTACGTATACAGCCTAGCTAGTCTTCAGTACAATCAAACACAGAGCAAACGTTAAATAAGCTTCGATACAAGTGACGGTAGCGGCGTGCGTAGCTGGCGAGGTACGGCGACCGCAGATCGCATCCACGGCATGGTCGTCGGCGCGTGGGAGCGCGAGCACGTGAGCGGCTTCCTCGGACACCTTCTAGTCTCTCTGCTAGTGGCTTGCATGGTTCCTCTGTTTGAGCGTTGTTTCATCAAAAATGACTGACTAAAAAGGAAGTGAATAGAAGATAATAATTTTTTTGCAAGATAATGATACTCTAACAAATTTGAGGTACAATTTAAATCTACACAATTCTAGTAACCCTAAGGCACCTTAAAAGCAATAACTACACAAGGCTCTAATGCAATTAAATTGCACAATAAATTAAATATATAGAGACAAATAAAATCACAAAGAATATAAGGTGACACACGATGTTTTACCGTGGTGATCGGAAACTTGCCGGTTTCTCCTAGTCCATGTTGAGGTAAACCCAAACAAATTAGACTGGCTCCACGAATTAAGCCTTCCACCTCAAATCCACTAGTAGTTGCTTTTTCTTCACTCTGGAGATGATGGATACCGAACCACTCACAAATCGACGTCGAATCTCTTCACAAACTTCTTGAAAAGATCACCCCGCAAACCTTCACCAAGCCGTTTAGGTGCTGGCAAGCACCAAGAATAATGAATCGTAGCTTAAACTTAACGTTAATCAAATACCAATGATCAATTTGAAATGAATATGCACTTGATTTTGGCTCACACACCTCAAAAGGAATGCACACAAAGAAGGGAGGTGTAAAATGAATGCTCAAGACTCTAGAATGTTCAATGCAAGTTCAAAGAACATATCCTTAAGTGGTGAGAGAGCATTTGTACCCTCACCAACAAAAACTAGCCGTTACAAAAAATAATCCTGAAAAATTAGGGACATCAGTAGTACCATTGTATAATATGCAGTACTACTGCAAAGTACTGTAGCACACATTAACGGCTATGTCAAAGTGCTAGACCTAGCCGTTGAAAGTCGATGCGGTACTACTGCCGTTATAAATGCGGTAGTTTTGATCATCGGTAGTTCTATTTTATCGGCGCGGTACTACTGATTTCCTCAGGGTCAAAACGACAATCTCTAGAAAAAACGTACTGCTAGATTTTTCCGATGCTTCCGAAGTCCGGTAGTTCCGATTTCGGGTGCGGTATTACCCTATTGTGGTAGTTCCGTCGTGTAATTTCCGGTACTACCGATTTCAGCAAGCCTAAGTCTCAAAGTGGACGCTCTCTAGAAAAAACGTACCGCTCAGCATCCCGGTACTACCGAGTTCCGGTAGTTCCACAGTTTTCACATCGATACTACCAGACACCGGTAGTTCCGCAATATGCACTCCGGTACTTCTGATTTTTCTGATAGAGCACAGTTGATTTTCAAATTTAATTTTAAGTGCATGCATAATCTTAGATTGATCCAAATAGCAAAGGAACATACTATCAAGTTACTTTCTATTATCCTTTTTAATAGTACGACAACTATCATATAACCCAGTCTTCCAACCTTTCTCCTACGATCGAAAAAACAAAAAAGGAATCCTATACTATTTGTACCTTTTTTTGAGCCATCTTGATCCTCTTTTCATCCTTCATCATATATCTTGCTTTTGACATGCTTACTTTTGGGACTTAACCTATACGATACTCAACAAACATATTAGTCCTATATTCACATATTGTCATTAATTACCAAAACCATTTTTAAAGGCTTAGATGCTTTCAAGCGTTCCATCAATTATGTTTTCGTGTTTTGTTTGTTCCTCTCTAATCTAGATGTTGCGATTGTTCCTTATTCGCCAACAAAGATGGGTTCTGCGAGTCTTTGACGGGCTGAGTTCACGAGTGATGGGGACTCTTGAAGGAGGCGAAGATGGCAACATGGGATTCACAAAGGTGACATTGGTGCACACAACGAGGCCCAACGGCGGTGGCTGTCCTTTGTAGTGGCGGCGAGCAACGAACGATCGCTTGCAATGCCTAGGCCGCCATGTCCAATTGGATTTGGATATCCATCAATTTTAGCTATTTGGATGTGGATGGATATGTATAGTGTATGTTTGAGTATGGATTGGATTTGAACTGTACAAATGTAATTTGGATAGTGGTTAGATATCTAAACTTTGGTCTTGGAGGAGCTTTAGATAATACCTTAGTTGTGCACTACTATAAGAGTATAAGTTCCGCATGCATATAATTAAAAGTGGCAAATTAGGATAATACGCTAGTAGCAAAGCCTACTAGTGTGCATGCCCTTAGGTAATCTTTAGGCGACTATATAATGAGGGCACTTATTCCGGCCCCGAGTTTGCTAACCCTCCACTAACAGGTCATACAATATTACTACTAGTCGGGTCCTATATTAATCCGCTAATAAGACAATAGAGAGTACTCAATAATGATGACTTTATTGATAAGTACTCATACAAGATTAACTAGGTACATGGAGTTCGGTATATACCAAATTACCAAAGGAGAAACTCTAGAACCGATGGCTCGTTGGCTGACTCTTGTCTTACCTTCCTACCTATCTACTTAGCAACTTTAATGTCTCTACACTATTAAATGGAACGAGGACAAGACAGAGTGTGATGGTGTGGCGGTCGATGATTTGATTATTGAAGAAGGGAGTGATGCCCCCTATTTGTACCATAGGGCGGCCAGTGTAGGTTGGTTGGCTAATTGGCGAAAGTGGCAGGCATGCAATGTGGCTTGATCTTTAGATAGGTGGAGAGGCGATGTGGTTGACAGGTGTGGCACGAGTGGCTAACTTGTGTAGACGTGGACGGCTAAGATGACGCACGAAAGGCGCGAAATCAAGTCATGCACGCGCACCACTCGATGTGGATTGACTTAGCTGGGCGGCCAGGTCACACATGGACTGGGTAAGGCAATGATGTGGTCCTAGGCTAAGGTGATTAGGCCGACCGTCCTATAGGCCTAGCCTGTTGGTGGCCCCTCTTGGGCCTACCGATGCCATGCTGGGCCAATTGGCCGGCTGTTGTAGGGTTAGGCCAGCTGGTCCACTTAGTGAAATTTCGTCTTCTTCGTTATTTTTATCTGTCTTTTCTTTCCTTTTGTGTTGGCATACATACTACATAGAAATATTAGTATAAATAGGTTTGAACCAAGAGTAAAACCTTATTTTATCTTGCCTTTTTGCACAGATTTTCAAGGAAAAAATACAGGTGTAAGCCACGTCAATAGATGTACCATGGTGTATTACAGTATTGCAATGCACCATGTTGCATACTTGTCCACAAAGCTGTCCTTTTTTTTCCCATGTCACTGGTTACACCATTTTGGCCCACCTCATTAGAGTTTTAGCTTGTGGCTTCTTAATTCCATCTTTTATTTTTATTTTTAAGGTTTTTTGATTTTTCTTATTTATTTGTATTGTTCGTGATGATATAATTTTTTATTTTTTAAATTTAATTATGCTGAAAAAGTTACTAACCAATACAATACAAAAATAAGCCATAAACTTATACTTCAAAGCTCAAATAAGCACCGCTGAAATTCGACCTTCTTGCCGAAAAGAGGTGACGGACGGTGAGGCTTCGTTCCGAGAGATGACAGCTACAGTACTGTATTGGATGAACTGTAGGCCCTATTTAAGAACGCATGAAAATTTTCCTATTACTGTGAAAACTAAACTGTTTTCCGTAGTTTTTTTACAAAGTTTACGTGCACATCTAGGAGAGGGTTAATGAATCTGGAGGCATAATCTGATATTCAAAAATTGCATGACTTTCAGGGAAAAATCAAGTCAGGCAGCACGATGAATATTCGGTGTGCCATGCAACGTGGCACGTCCACGTGGCCAACACGACAAACCTGGCTTCTTCACGCTGCTCAGCTCACTCTCCCTATAAAAGGAGCCAGCACCTGCAACGACCTTCCCCGAACGCGCATACCTCCATTAGAAAACACCAAACCGCAGATCTATCCATCAAACGCAAGTAACCACTAGTATTTAATGGCCGCTCACACCACCGCGTCCTCCCCGCCCAAACCTCCAAACGCCGCCATGCTTGAGCCGCCGTACCCGGACATGGAAACCGCGGCGCCCAACTCCAGCGTCAGCTCCGCGAGCAGCAGCGGTAGCAGCACGGCCAGTGTTGCTGGCCGCTCCTCCACCTTCTCCTTCGACTCGGCCAAGACCCCATCGTCCTCCCCGCCGCGCCCGCACCGCGCAGGCGACGTGGCCTGGGCGCCCATCCGTGCCGCCGCGGCGCCGCTCGGCCCGCGGGACTTCACCCTCGTCGGCCGCGTCGGCGTGGGGGACATCGGCACCGTCTACCTCTGCCGCCTCGAGGCCGAGGAACCACCTGGGCGCGTACGCCATGAAGGTGGTGGATAAGCGTGCGCTCGCCAAGAAGGGCAAGCTGGGCCGCGCCGCCGCCGAGAAGCGCGTCCTGCGGCGGCTCGACCACCCGTTCCTGCCCACCATGTTCGCAGACTTCGACGCGGGCCCGGACTACTCCTGCGTCGTCATGGAGTTCTGCCCCGGCGGGGACCTCCACTCCCTCCGCCACCGCATGCCAGGCCGCCGCTTCCCCCTCTCCTCCGCACGGTTCTACGCCGCCGAGGTGCTCCTCGCCCTGGAGTACCTGCACATGATGGGCATCGTGTACCGTGACCTCAAGCCGGAGAACGTGCTGATACGGGCTGACGGGCATATCATGCTCACCGATTTCGACCTGTCGCTCGAGTCCACGGCGTCGCCGGCTCTCGAAGAGGCAAACAACGGGGCAGAGGAGGAGAACGCCGAACCGACACCGACCTGCCTCCCGGAGGTGCAGCTCTTCCGGCTCAGGAGGTGGAGGCGTCGGGCCGCACCGCGGCCACATCCGCGGTTCGTGGCGGAGCCGGTGGACGCGCGGTCGAGCTCCTTCGTGGGGACGCACGAGTACGTGGCGCCGGAGGTGGCGCGCGGCGGAGGGCACGGCGCTACCGTGGACTGGTGGGCGTACGGAGTGTTCCTGTACGAGCTGCTGTACGGGCGCACCCCGTTTGTGGGCGCGAGCAACGAGGCCACCCTCCGCAACATCGTGCGCCGCCCGCTCGAGTTCCCCTCCTTCCCCGCGCCGCACGCGGCGGACACCGCAGCGCGCGACCTTATCGCGCGGCTCCTGGACAAGGACCCCCGCGCGCGCCTGGGGTCGCGGCGCGGCGCCGCGGACGTGAAGGCTCACGCCTTCTTCAAGGGCCTCAACTTCGCGCTGCTCCGGTCGTCGGCACCGCCCGTCGTGCCGCCGCCGGCCGCGTTGCACCAGCAGTGCAACAAGGCGGCGCCGGACGTGCCGCAGCTGTTCGATCACTTCTGAGTTGTTCTTTGGGGCCCAAACAAAGCATTTTTTGTTGCTCACCATCGAGACACGAATTAACCAGCTAGCTGGCTAGAATCCTGTTGACTAATTACCCCGTTGTACATCTTGTTGAGTATATACTGTTAATTATTAATTTAATTGCCGCGCCAGTTCGTAGCCAACTATAGACAATTACATCGAAGGTCGCGTAATTAGCTGGCGCTAAACGCGTCTTACCGGCCGCTAGAATCTTGTTGACCAATTACCCCCCTAGCAGTGTTGTGCAACACTGTTAATCTTAAGCAAATATTATTTCAGATAGGAACATAAAATCTTAAGCAAATATACACTCCAATCCAGTGTATATGTATAGTAGTAGCTTCAGAACGTATCCGTAAAAATCTGAAGCGAATCTACGATACACCTTTTCATTGCACTCGGAAAGGAAGTACTTTTACTCTAGGTTATTAGAGCATTAGGAGTGTATATATTGCAATGGGTCTTAAGATGAATCCCACCTAATTGTTAAGGCCGATTCTGTTATGTTTAAAGTCACCGCTCGATTCTAACGAGGGTCCCACTCGGCAGTAAAAAATATCTCTCATGCCACAGTGATTGATTGGTAGGGGAGAGAACATAGAATTCAAAAGAAAAATTGTATTTTAATTCTTATAGTCAGGTCTTTAGCTTGAGAACCGGTTTTAAGCCTTTTTTGCTTATGACCTGCTTAAGATTAACCTTGTAATATATAAGGTCGACCTTAAGATAGCATAAGACCCTATATTTCCATACACTACGGATGCCCTTAGTTAAAGTTGCCGTAGCTTAATGCTACGTCTTCCTCGTACGTGGATAACTTAAGGGATAACAAGGTTATGGTTTTTTTTATTATGGTTTTAGGTTGCAGCTTATAGATTTAATTGATAGGTCTAATGAATAATATCAATGTATAGAAATCAAAATCAAAAGTGGACTAAAAAGCGGATAAGATGTATATCTCGAGTAACACCGGCGACGACACCTCGATCATGCATTCATACGTACACGGCTTGCGTAGATCCATCCAAGCCAAGGAGTTTTGATGCCATGTAAGACGGCAAAAGGAACCGGGGGCCCACATGCAGGAGAAGACGGTGGAGGCCACGTGGTGGTCGCATGCAGGTACGGCGGGCCCGGCCGGGTTCTGTGCATGTTGCGCCGCTGCAAATGTGGCCGATGGATGGACGGGGTGGACAGGTCCCACGCACGCATCGCATGTATGTAAGCATGTACTGATGTGCATGTCGTAGGGTGGTCACTCACGGAGCCGCCGGTGACAGCTAGCTGGCCAGACACACAGGAGAGAGAACCTTTCCGAGCGCTGGGCCTCACTCACCGGCAGCTTTCCGCCGCCGGTGGTCGCGGCCACGTCTCTTTGCGGGGCGGTGAGAGCCCGCCAGCCTTCCCTGCACGCGCCGTGTCTGTACGTACGTGCTCAGCTGCTCGATCTCGTCGACCCCAGCGGCCGCGGCCTCTTCCATGGGGGATCGCAGCTCGGCTTTATTCCACGAACACACAAAAAAAAAGCTGCATTGTTCATCATTAGCTGGAGTGGCATATGAATTCGCCATCGGTAGCTAGGCCCGAGGATCTCATCGTCGTCACCTTTACTGGCAATTGATTAGGGCTGTTCTTTCCTTTATTTCGATAAATACGGTTTGATAAATATGATATATATAGTATTTTATTAAAATATGATTCGGTATGATATTGATAAATACCATATTTATCAAATTGATGTAAATTGCAAACGACATAACAACCTTATTAGTCCACCACAACACCATTGCACCAGCCCCAGCCGACCAGCCCCTAGGAATTTGGCTGAATGATTCTGATACATATTACCGAACTATTGACTTCTCTAATATCTATGACTGAGTTAAAAAGAAAGAGTGCCACACTACCACTAGCCAGTACAAATACTGATTACTGACCAAATGAAAGTAGAACCATGCCACGAATGTGCCCAGTAGCCACCAACGGCAACACCGTAGCACAGCATGCGGCCAGCCCACCAGGCAGCAACAGGCTACAGGCAGGCAACAGGCCGAAGGGAATGAGGGATGGGTACTGGGCTTGCGTGGGCCGTGGGGGATGGCGTGCATAGCCTAAGAAACCCTCTCCTCCATGCTCCAACCTCTACCGCTAAGCCCAAGACTACAGGTGATTTGATATTTTTTTTACGGTTTCCTCGGTTTTCAGTCGGTAAAAATCGAACTCCAAAAAAACCCTGATTTCTGTCTACCATACTGAATACTGGTCAAATTTTAACCATTATGGTTCGGTTTGTTTAGTTCGGTACCTATGTGAACATCCCTCACCTACCGCTGCAGTGGACGGGAAGGCCTGCATACGTGCCTCGAAAAGGAAAATTGAGAACATGGCCTCGACCACCGCAACTTTCTGTCAGCAGGCTACAGAGGTGTCTCCCTGCTTATTGCATGTCTTGGACTCTGATCACAGATTCGGGCAAAAGCTACGCACTTCTGTTTCTGATCGCTAGCTAGGCAGCTCTCATGGCATTTGCAGGGGCTAGCTGGCTACAGCATGGACGTTGCAGAAGATATTTGGATTTGATTGCTAGCTTGTGCCCTTCCCAAGTATTTTTTTTTTATGTTCTAGCGATGAGGAACATTATAAATTTCTACTACAGCTTAGATCAAGTCAGCGTTTTGCTCTGTGTTGTTCGATGTCGAGCTCATCAACAGAATTTCTGACGAAAAAACTGGGGTGAAAATGGAGACAGTTTTATATACCCGATTATAAAATTTCCTTCCAAAGATTCACAGTTACACAATTTTCCTTACAAAGAAGCGCAAAAGCGTCATCCTGCATCATTATTCAATTAACGTGGGAATTTTCTAGCCTTCTAGAATTAATGTGGAGGTTTCTTTTAACATGTCTAATATCGTTTAAATAATATTTTATTCTCTTCGTAAAAAAAGTCATTTTGGATATTGACTTGGTTTTCAAAAGTCAACTTATATTTACCTATTTCTATGAAGTATATATCTCTACTACTTAAAAAAAGAAGACTTAAAAAGAGGAGTAATGGTACGTCTCTGCATGGCATCAAAATTCCAAAACTAACACCGCTCGCGTAGAAATTCCACTTCTGACGCCATTCCGACCGCACGACCTCCGCCTGGCCGACACGTACCTAGTCGTGCGGTCCGGCACCGCACGATCGAGCTACAGTCGAGTCATGCGGTCCCGGATCGTACGTTTGCACTGTAGCATCGATCGTGCGGTCGACAAAGCAAACATGCGCTCGTGAAGCACCGCGACATCTTTGTCATGTGATGCAGTACCGCACGACCGCGTGCTACTGATCTGATCGTGCGATGCAGGACCACACCAGGTACGTGTCGGTCGACGAGGTCGTCGATCAAAGCGGCGCGGAAGTGGAATTTCTATTTTGGAATTTTGATGCCATGCAGCGCTAATCTAAATAGGCAAAATTCATCATATACCCTTTTTCATAGATGAAAATCTAGGATATACCCTCCTACACATCCAAATTGAGAATATACCATCCTCCAATCTATTTGCTTTACAAAACACCCTCCCCCGCCGCGCCACGGCGGCCGAACCGCGCCAGAGCTGTCAGGCCCCACCCCGCGGGTGGTGGTGGTCACATCGGGCAAGGGCGGCGTGGGGAAGACCACCACCACGGCCAACCTCGCCGCCTCCCTGGCGCGGCTCTCCCTCCCCGTCGTGGCGGAGCGCGTCGGCGACCCAGGTAAGGGTCTTGGAGCCGAAGGCGAGGGGCAGCTTGGAGCGAGGCTTGGAGAGGCATAGAAGCTGCGGCAGTCCCCGGTGAGCATGTCGGCGGCGGTGAGGTGGACGCGGTTCTCAAGCCCCAGCAGCAGGTCCAGGTTACGTAGCCCCACGTCGGCGTCGACCGCCACGACGGGGAGGGAGAGTCGCGTCAGGTAGGCGGCGAGGTTGGCCGTGGTGGTGGTCTTTCCCACGCTGCCCTTGCCCCGAGGTGACCACCACCACCCGTGGGGTGGGGCCCGACAGCTCCGGCGCGGTTCGACCGCCGTGGCGCGGCGGGGGAGGGTGTTTTGTAAAGTAAATAGATTGAAGGAAAGTATATTTTCAATTTAGATATGTAAAAGAATATATCTTAGATTTTCATCTACGAAGAGGATATACGATGAATTTTATCATCTAAACAACGATTCACAGACCCTCTCCCATTCGATTAGATCCCCTCCGCAGACCCCATCTCCTCACCTCTGTAGCCGTCTCCTCCCCATTCCGCATGCCTCCTCATCCTCCGCCTCTTCCCCGCCTGATAAATCCGCTCTTCATTGGCCCCCTCTCGCACCGCCGCCCCCTTCCTGGGCTTTTGCCCCCGCATCTGCACCCGCCGCTTCTCCCTCCTCCCCTCCCATCTATTCCGCCACCACCGCTCCTCCCCTCACTCTGCGCCTATTGCCGTCACCTTCATCGCGCATTATGCGCCCATGAATATCTCACCGCCGCATTCCCCGCTGACCTCCGCCTCCCTTCTGTCTCCTCCTCCTCCCCTCACCTCGAGCCGTTGCCTCCTCCCCACCTTGCACCACCGCCTCCTCCTCCCCCACTCCTCCGCCACGTCGCCGCCTCCTTCTCTCCCCACCCGCGCCGCCGCCTCCTCCTTTCCACCCCGCACCGCTGCCTCCTCCTCCCCCCACTCCTCCACTCGGCTCGTCAGGTCATACTTGCCTCCTCCCACGCCTCCCTATGCCTCCAGCCGCGCGCCGCCGACGTCAAGTGTGAGCTTGAGTAGTTCTTCGCCGCCAAGCAGTCCGCCGCCTCAGGTGTCGCTTCCACTTCGGCAAGTGTTTGGGCCTCTCTCTCGATCTGATGTCTAACTATTCTATGAAATCTATTCAATTAAGTTGTTTCTTCAGGTCATGCTATTCTGCCTGCAATTACAATTGCTGCCTTTGGGGTTCATGAATGTTGGGGACTTTTGTAAACTTTGTGTTATTGCAAAAGGGTGATCATTGATCAGAGGAGATAGTGCCTTAAAAATAGATACTTTTAGGTTATTGCTGAAGAGTGATCATTGATCAGAGGGGATAGTGTCTATAATTGTATCCTACAAATGAAGGTGGAACAGTATTGAATTGATTGCTTATAGCATCCAGTATATATATTGCTGCATTTGCAGGTTAGCATACAAAACAAGACCAGCAAAAGTATTCCATTCATTAGTGATTCTGCCCTCTCGATGATGTGCATGCAAACTGTTGGCCTGAAGAGTGCAGTAGCATGTATGCAGCTAGTTTTTGTGTGTGTGTGTGTGTGTGTGTGTTATGGCATGGTCAGTTAGCTGCATGGTTTTAGCTTCCAGTAATCGACGGGGACTTCTTGAGTTTTGGCTTTATAATTGATATTTGTTGCATATGGATGTTTTGTCATGCATACCTATACTATGGATCATCTGTTTGTATATTTACTACCTTGCCAATGAAAACTGACCAGTGTAATTTATATGTGAGAGTATTTGAATAAGCTAATTATGATTTGCTAAATAACTAGAGAAATAATTTGCAAGGATAGAAGTAGGGAGAGAATTCATGTTTTAGTGGAAGATGTTAGTGTTGCATGGCTGCAAGGATGCGAACCTTCCATTTATTTGCCATTTTTGTGCAACCTAGATAAACCAAGTAGTGAGTCTGATGGCACAATCGAATGGGAATATATGTAGTCCTGCTTGTGCTGGTGAACAGTCAATGTGCATATCTCCTACTCTCATACACTTAATTAAGGAAACTCTAGAAATCCAACATACTTTGTCAATTGTTTTCCAATCTTTACCACCTGAGCTATATGATTTACTGATTAATAAAATGTTAAGTGTCTTGTGTTATTAGCTGTTTAGTCACCAATAACTTTGCCTGAAGACATTGAATTTTGGTCCTATAACAGGTAATAATAAGATATAATTTTTCTCAGAGCTACGAATATATGCAGTCCTACTTGTGATGTTGAACGGTCAATGTGCATATCTCCTACTCTCATACACTTAAGTAAGGAAACTCTAGAAATCCAACATACTCTGTCAATTATTTTTCAATCTTTACCACCTAAGCTATATGATTTACTGATTAATAAAAGGTTAAGTGTCTTGTGCTATTAGCTGTTTAGTCACCAATAGCCTTGCCTCAAGACATTGAATTTTGGTCCTATAACAGGTAATAATAAGATATAATTTTTCTCAGAGCTAGGGGTGCATTAACATCATAATTTCATGTGAGTTTGTTTAAGAAGCCTATTTGTGGATACCTGTTTGTGCCAGTAGTTGATTACAATTAACTGCCATACTAATGTGGAATTGATTCGTTTAAATATATGACTATTTTGGAGAGTGTCTTTTTCCTATTTGATCTTACAACCTTTAATTTGTTTACCTAGCAATGAGGATTATGAAATATGACAGCTGCTTACAAACTTAAGTTTCATGTGCACTTATCTGTCAATAGCTTTTTGTACCAACAATCATAGTTATTAAGGCGGTAAGGCGAGGCGAGGCGACCCACCCCCCTCACAACTTTTAAGCGGTAAGGCGCGAGGCGAGGCGACACCTTACACGCATCCTAAAGCGAAGAAAACAGAACTCTGGAAGTCTAAATCAGAGTCTAAATCGGAAGATTTCTAAAAAAGAAGGACCTAACTGTAATTTTATAGAACTCCGATGACTAAATGTTAAAATATCAAATCCTTTATAAAAGTCCCAACCCTAATCGACCGATCGACCGAGTGAGATCCCAACCCTAATCGACCGATCGATCGATCGACCGAGTGAGATCGATCCTCACTCAGGTGATCTCCCCGAGCGCCGCTGGCCGCCTCCTCTTCAAGCGCCGCCGCCTCCTCCACCGGCTCGGGCCGCTTTTTCCTCCGGATCGCCGCCGCCTCCTCGGATCGTCGCCGCCTCCACCCCGCTTGCAGCCGCCCGGCCATTCGCCTCCCGCGTCGGATCCGGTCTGCGTCGCCGCCATCCACCCGGACGACGCCGGATCCGGCCTCCCTGTGCTGGATCCGGTCCTGCGCCGCCGCCGCCTCCCCCCAGGCCGCCTTGGGCACGGACGGCAAGGCGGGGGCGACGCCTTGCCCCCTCAGGCCGCCCTACCGCTTAGGCGACGCTTAAGCGTCGCCTTAATAACCATGCCAACAATTAGTGTTGTCTACTTTGTTTTAAGGAAGTATCTTGCATATATGCTATCGAAGAGTAGAATGGCACAAAAGTTAGTCTGTTATACCCTGGCCTGTTAATGTGAAGGCCCATGGGTGGGTTAGGCATTGAGCGAATTACATATCATTGCGTATCTTCTTAGAGTTAAACTATGTTGAAAGTATCTTATTAATTTTGCTCTGAAAAAGGTTGACATTTGAATAATAAGCTTTTTTAGCGAAATGAATAATAAGCTTGGAATAGAAAGAAACTTACCAAAGGCGACATAAGTTATGCTGGAAAAGATTGACGATCTTTGAAAAGTGCAGTTTTATACTTCTATTATTTATTGACGATGCATCTGCACTGCTTGGAAAAATCTATCAAATGCATGGATTACCTAGTATTGCTCCTCTGTTATGAAGAAGACAATATGTTTTCTTTCTTTGTTAATTGTATGTTGTTTTGAAATTTTGTTTGTAAGCTTATTAATTGTTATTAATGTTCCATCTCTCATTCCGATTGTGAAAGATTTGTTGACTGAAAATACAGTAAGTAAAATTACACTTCCTTGCTTCATTATATTTTTGTGGTTCGCTTAATTGTATGCTATTTTGAAATTTTGTTTGTATGCTACTTAATGTTATTCCCTTGATACTCATAAAGTAGGCCGATTTGTTATAAACCATTTGTTATGTGATTTTGTGTAATTTACTCTGTTATAAAGGATCTTACATAAAATATCATCGCCTCCAATCCGATGCTCCAACAAAGGAAAGGAAGGTTGTTATGCTCTGCCTTAAAACTGAATATAATATAACATCATTATCATAAATCTTGAGTCTGACAAAAAACATTATTAATTCAATTTTGAATTTTTACAACACTGGTGGAACAACAAAATGTATCAAAAAGATGTCGCCTCAGTCTTGCACCATGTGACCCTACTGGTGTTGTTATACATGAACCATCAAATTACATACACCATAATAATTCGTCCTCGGATAATGAAGAATTGTCGCATCAACTAGCTTCAACATTTCCTTCCCATAGCATGCTCACATCAAATGGGACGCAGGAACAAGGTGAAAACTCCAATGGTACTAGAATTAGATTGCTCATAATATATCATTTGCCATCATTATTTCCATTGAACATCAGTTTATCTAATCTTTAGGTTATCTAGGAAGAAAGCGCTCATGTGATGCGTCCAGGTATGCAAATCTTACACCTGACTAAAGACAAGCAATACATGATCGACAAAATGCTAGGAATACACGCCTTAAACTTGAGCAAAGACAAGCAATACATGATCAACAAAATGCTAGGAATGCACGCCTTACACCTGAGCAAAGACAAGCAATACGCGATCGGTGAAATGCTAGGAATGCATGCCTTACACCGGAACAAAGGCAAGCAAGGCGAGAACATGATAGAGCACGCAAGCACAGCTTGACACCAAAGCAGAGGCAAGCAATTAATGATAGACGATGAGCACGTACACAACCTATATCACCAAGGCGTATGCAGGCGGTCAATGCACGTCGGAGAGCAGCCAGACATAGATTACCACCAGAGGAGATGCAAACACTGCTAGAATAGCGTAACGCTAGCTATGCAGCTAGAAAAGACGCACCATGCGCTGAATCCATTGCTATGAGTGTCCGGAAGATGCTCCTTCATACGATAAAAATGCATCTTTGAGTTCACCCATCATTGATGTACTAGAGCCCTCAACACAGTCTTTTGTTATGATTGTTGGTAACATTCATAGCTTATTCACTTCTCGCAAAACTAAATGAACTGTTTCTAAACTAAACCAAATATCAGGTGGTTTGGAAACAATCCTTGAAGAGATATGGATGCTGAGTACTACATGTTTGCTGGTGGAGGTATTTCCAATGACGTTCGTCGATCCTTTTTGTAGCATGTAGTACCCACCATAACCCCTTGACTCTAAACCCATCCAGGTGACGATGCGATGGAGGACACATACTTTGATGAGCCAGGAAACATCTCTCTCATGAGCTCAAACGTCCACGATCCCTACGATCATGTCTATAGCAATATACTTCATAGCACGCATGTGCTGAAGCCTATGGAAGATTGCGACCAATGTGGCGCGAAGAAGTTCCAATATGAGTCGAAGGGGTTCTGCTGCCGTAACAGTAAAATTAGGTTGTTGAACCCAGAGCTGCCAGCCGAATTTCAAAGGCTTTAGTTGAGCGCAAATCCTAACCCCAAGCATTTCCGAGATAATATTAGATTTTTCAATGGTCACTTCTCCTTCACCACCCTTGGCGTGAGTCTCGACGAGAACTACTACTGCAAAATAATGACCCTGCTAATGGATTATGCAATGGGACGAGGCTTGTGGTCCGGGGGTTCTAGAAGAATGCGATAGACGCGAAGATCGTGTTGGGCCAGCATGCCGGGAAGCAGGTGTTCCTACCTTGGGTACCTCTTTGCCCTTCCGACGATGATATGTTCCCTTTTCGATTCAAGAGGAAGCAATTCCCTATCAAGCTAAGCTTCGCAATGACAATCAACAAGGCCCAGGGCCAGACCATCTTGAACATCGGTGTCTACCTCCCTAATCTGGTGTTCTCTTATGGACAGTTGTATGTCGCCCTATCTAGAGCCACCGCTACAAGCAACATCAAGATTGTTGCTGTCCTAGATAAGGACAAGGACAAGCGGCGCACTTCTAGGAAGGCTCATGGGAACTTCACAAAAAACATCATCTACAGAGAAGTTCTAACTTCATAGACGAGGACTATATACATTTATCTTAGTTTTTTATTATTTCCTTGCACACTATATTTCATTATTGATTTTTGAACTGTGTCAAACTTGCAACCTTTTCTTTTGTCCCATGTATACTTGCATCTATATAGTGTATGTAGCTTTGTAAGATTTTTCAACTGAATTATTATTTTAGTTAATATAGGGTTACACCTTTATGATGTTATATTGTGTTAGCTGCATCATTTTATGTATTTTCAAACATTTTGGTCTGTATTCTGGCTTACAAAAGTAATTTTACACATAAGCAGACCAAAGGTACTACTGCACCTTGAATTTTGTATGCTTTGCTTTGACAAGCTGGACCGAAGCAAATCATGATATGAATTGTGAATATGCTTGAATTTCATTAATCGGATTGGATAAGAAGTGGTGAATAAATCATATTTTTTAGGACAAGTGTTTTGAGTTCGATGCATCTAAGCTGGTCCTGTATTGGTCTTCTTATGTTATTGCTGTCTTTCTAGGTCACGGCCAGAGAGTTTCATTTGTTGATACAAAGAGCGAGAGGCTGACCATCCATTCTAATGGTTCTAAAAAGACAATTATTTCTTCCTACTTAATTTCAGAAGTTACAATTTGTGGTCTTTTATAGGGCTGCCTTGACCTGTCCCCTAACAATCTAATATAACTCCAACTTGTAAGCATAACTCCCTAATCAAACAAAATATCAAAACTCATGCTACATTAACCGCGTTGAGGTATAGTAGTAAGTTGTTACTATGCAGTTGCTGCTGCCAGTGGAGCCCATGCTATGACAACCTTTTTCTCCAGATCCTTAAGGCCAAGTGGTAGGGGCGGAGCTACAGGGTATGCCGGGTGGGCCACGGCATACCCTGGGGCCCAGCCCAACTCCTCGGATCCCTCCAATCCTTCGAAGCCTCGAACTCATCAGCCCAAGTGCCCAACTCCTTGAAACCCTCGAATCAACCGACGGAGGAAGATACACAGTAGATCGGAGGAAGCAACCGGCAGCCGCGGAGTCCGGAGCCCGGAGGGGGAGGCGCCAAGCCGCCGAGGCAGAGGAGGAGGGATCGCCGAGGCAGAGGCGGAGTCCGGCAGCCCGCAGACGGCGCAGAGGCCGGATCGCCGTCGCCGGAGGGGGGGGCCGGGAGGCGGCCGAACACCGCACGCCGAGGAGGGGAGGGGAGGCGGCCCGAGGGGACCGGGAGGAGGCGGCCGAGCTACCGCCGAGAGTTGAACAGAAGGCGGCCCGAGGACCGGGAGTGGGGGAGGCGTGCTCGGCCTCTGGCTGCCTGTGGTATCGCCGGGCGCCTGTGCCAAAGGGACTGGGAGGCAGCTAGGCAGGAGGGTAAAGACTTTTCTTTGCCTAGTCAGGGAGGCAGTGCTGTGCAGCTGTGCTAGTACTTTAAGGTTTATACTTTAATAAAGTTTGTACTTTGTTAATTTGTTTAGTAGTATACTAGTACAATGGTTAGCTAATTTATTGCTATTTTTTGGAATTGTTCAGCTATGAAGAGAAGCGGAGACATTGCATCTCTTTTTCAGAAACATGCAGCCAAGAAGGCGGCGGCTGCTTCAAATCCTGCCCAATCTCCGGTTGAAACTGCGGCAGAAAAGCAAACTCAAGAGCAAGAGAGAGTAATTGATGAAATTGTGAATCCTATACCCCGCCCACCACCACCACCACACTGCTCAGCCGGTTTATGACATCAATCGCTCGCATGATCCAGGTGAAAGACAGCCCATTGAAAGTTATTTTGTTAATGATCAAGATGCAATTCGAAGAGCATATATTATTAAAGGTCCATTTCAACCTTATACACATGATTTTTCAAAAAGAAAAATTGGAGATAGAGATCGTCAATTCAATTTTGTATGGTTTCATAAACATGAGGAGTGGCTTGAATATAGTATAACAAAGGATTCTGTGTTTTGCTTTATATGCTACTTGTTTAAGAAGGGTACCGGTCGATAAATTTCTTGTCACAGTGGCTGGAGAAATTGGAATATAGGAGAGAAAGCACTTCTCAAACATCCGGTTCTAAAGCACATAATGCAGCTCAAGAGAGATACATTGGCTTTAAGAATCCCAAGGTAGCAATTGATTATCACATTGAGAAGTGGACTGATGAGGATCTTCGTCTTTACAAGAAAAGGTTGACTTATTCACTTAGATGTATCAAGTTTCTTTTGCATCAAGGATTGGCATTCCGTGGACATGGTGAAAATGAAGAGTCTAGCAACAGAGGGAACTTCCTTGAACTTTTGAAGTTTCTTGCAGAAAACAGTGAAGAAGTGAGCAAGTATGTTTTGAATAATGCTCCAGGTAATTGCACCTTAACTAGCCCAATGATACAAAAGCAAATTATTCACTGTTGTGCCATAGAAACTAAAAAGAAAATAATTGAAGAACTTGGTGATGAGCCCTATGCAATTTTAGCTGATGAGTCTAGTGACATATCACATAAAGAACAACTAGCTATTTGCTTGCGTTATGTTGATAAATTGGGAAGGCCATGTGAGCACTTTATTGGAGTTGTTCATGTAGATGATACTACCTCTTTATCACTTAAGGATGCAATTGAAGCTTTACTTGTTAGTCATGGCTTGACTATGGCTCAAATCCGTGGTCAAGGTTATGATGCGACTAGCAACATGAAAGGAGATATTAAAGGGCTGAAAACATTGATAATGCAAGAGTCACCTTCTGCTTATTATATCCATTGTTTTGCACATCAACTCCAACTAGTTCTTGTTGCTGTTGCTAAGGGCAATACTGATTGCGTGACTTTTTTTGATCAAGTATCTCTCCTGTTGAATATTGTTGGAGTCTCTTGTAAGCGTCATGGCATGCTTCGAAATGCTAGGCTTGAGCATATCAAGAAAGCACTTGATTGTGGTGAACTTGAATCTGGGAGTGGATTAAATCAAGAGATGGGTTTGCCTAGGCCTGGTGAGACTCGGTGGGGCTCTCATTACAAAACTGTATGCAACATCATTATTATGTATTCCACAATTATGTGCTTCTACCAGTGGAAACAGCAAGTGTTGAAAGGGTATTTTCTGCAATGGTTTTAGTGAAAACAAAGTTAAGAAATAAGATGGGTGATAGTCTTTTGGACGATTGTCTAGTCACATTTATTGAGCGGGATATTTTCTTTGAAGTGGATGAAGATGATATAATCGAGACTTTCATGTCCTTTAGAAAGCGTAGGCCAAAAAAGTCAGACAAGTAGTATTGTAAGTCTCTTTTATGTATATTTGGGACTATAAGTATGGTGTTCGAACTATTTATATTGTAATTTGTGCAAGTTTTCAACTTAATTCTTGATTTTAAGACTTATCATATTATTTAGTGATTGTATACTGAATTACGGTGCAAATTTTACAATTATTTACCAAATTGGCAAATGGTTTTACCGAATTGTATATGAAAATTTTGGTGCGGCATACCCTTTAGTAAAATCCTGGCTCCGCCACTTGGCAAGTGGCTAGGATGATTGGGAATTGATATTTGACTTCTCCTGCCTGGATAATGCTACTGGTCCTCTGGCAAGAATTGAAACAGTCCTATGGTTTGTCACCAAGAACCTATGAACTAGAATGAATGCTAACCTCGTGATTAATTACAGAGACAAATTCATATAATCATTTTATATAGTCATGCATAAAGATAGATAAATACTGAAACTTGATGGACCACTAACAGAGGATAAGTTTGTATAGGTGCCTTGGCAAGCTATCAACTATAGGAGTCTAGGATGTTGAAGTTCTAATTGTCATGCAGCTGTGAAATTCTTATTGTTAGCCATGGGGACCCTCTGCAAATCCTTCAAGCAGTACTCAATGGAACCAAGGAAAACTTGAAACAAAACCGAGATTTGCAAAATTTTCATTTGTTGCTTCTTTTGGTTTCTGCTTGATCCCTAGCCTTTCTTAACCCAAATCAGCACCTAGCCCAGCCCAACCCGACCCAGGATGGTTGCCGATTGGCTCCACGCTTTCTCTCCCGCTAAACATCAGAGCAAAACCGAAAACCGATCGCAGCCTCTGGAAGCCGCCACCTCCCGCCCTTCTCGCGCCCTCCCCCGCCAGCGCGCCCCTGCCAGCTCCTCCCCGCCTGTCAGCCGTCGTACCACCCCTTTAATTGCCTATCACTGCTGTCCTATACCTCCCGCCGAGAGAGACCACCGCCGCATCCTTTTTCTTCCCTCTCGGCCAGCTCCCCTCTCTTAGCCATCTTGTCCACTCCTGGCAAGCTTGACCGCCGCCGAATCCCTCCCGACACCCGCCTTAACTCGCCCCGCCAGCTCCCTCACCTACCCGCGCCAGCTCGAGCTCCTCCCGTGAGTTCTTCTCGCCGCCGGGACCAGGGCAGGCCAGAACCGCCTCCCTGCGTCTACTTAAGCCCCAAGGCCCCCTCCATCTGCAAACGCACACCCACAGGCGGCCCCAACCGCCCTCAATTACACCCAAGCTCTTCCCAACTCCCAAAAATCCGAAAGCAACCGAGGTGAATTCGAATCTGTAATTCATCGATTCATCCGATCATTTTGCAATTCCTTTTGGCTAGTGCCCTCTCAGAGTCCCAGGAACACTCTCCAAGTCCTTCCCGAAGCCCCCGAGGTCCCTGCCGCCCTGTTCACTTGCGCCACCGCCTGGCCATAGCCGGCCTCCGTGGGCAGCTCGAACCAAGCCTCCCCTAGCCATTTCTCTGCTACCAATAGCCTCCCCTAGCTCCCTAGATGCTTAAGCGCTTTTGGATTCGTTTGAAGAGGCCCTAGGTTTCCCCGGCACCATTAGAAACCTGAGCTAGCTCGTGGAGCCGCCACCGCAATCGCTGGAGTTGTAGCCGCCCCTGGTACAAAAATGGAACCCTAGTAACTCCCACTACCCTTCTCTCGCCCTCCGATCCCGCCGCGAGGTGCTACAACCCCACCGCTAGCCGCCGCCCTCCTCGCTCATTGCTGCGCGACCGACGAAGAAGATGAACAGCACGAGCATCGCTCACCGACCGCCGCTTGACGCGGTTGAACTGAGTCGAGCAAACGCGCCGAACCGATCGCCGCAACCGTCCCGCGGAGATCGAACGGCCACCGCTTCGCGCAAGACGCCCGCACTCCGCTCCACCGACCGAGCCGAGCCGGTGGCTGCGCTGCATCATGCAAGCGCGTCGGGTTCAAACCCGAGAACAAGATCGATCGGTCCAAAGGAACAAGAAACCCTAAAATCAAGATTGTACTCGTTTGAACTGGTTCGATCCCACGAGTCCATTTCCGAGGTCCATATCCCCATACCAAGCCTCTCAAACCGTAATCCTTTATTTGTGTTTTCATTCGAGCTTTATTTTCTGTTTTCGGTTCAATTTCACTTCTTTTGAAATTGGGCCTAATTTGTTTAATTCTTTTACGCTAGCATACGGCGCCGCTGACTCGTCGACGCAGGAGGAGGTAGAGGAGGTAGCAGCTCTGGTTCAAGATTCCACTGAGTACGAGTTAATAGAAGTATCTGTTCCGCAAGGCAAGTCGCACATATTTTTGAACATATTGATCCTACGCGTTCTGAATTATTTAATTATGTATTTTCATTATGTTATCTTCATTCTATTATTTCATGTGTAGTAATTACTTTGGAATGACTTGTTAATAGTTATGTCCTACCACCCGAAAGGCCCCATTTAACTTGACAGCCACATTCACCTTGACAAGACTTAGTACAAAAAAATAATAATAATACATTATTATTATATCACTGTAGTGTAGCAATTACGTTATATACGGTTAAGTGTAGGTATAGAATTTTGAAAAGTTGGAATTAGGATAAGTGAGGACCGCAGAGGCGGATCCGAAGATCTTATCCGATGGTGGAGGCTGGTAATGAATTGGTGGCAGTACAGTGAGTACTGAATTTGGGCAGGTGCATGTTGCCTCGGATAAAATGTAAGGACTAAACCCTTGTGCTAAATGAAAGACATAAGTAACCGCCCAACCACAAGCGTTGATTTATTCGAACTCGCTTAGTAGTCGCTCAACTTCAATTGAACCTCTGCAGAATCAAAAGGGGAGTCGAGGGTGAGCCGTATGGGAGGTGGTTAACCATACAACTGTAGGACTGCGACGAGTCGGATGTGATCCGTGGGGTCATCCGAGCTTATCGGGATTTAATACCTACAGTAAGCGTAGTCTATATAAAGGATTGAGCAGTGAACATCCTTGTTTTCTTAACTCACATGCGGAGTTTCAAATCTTGTGGGTAAAGCAGGCAGCTTTGCAAAGCGATAATAATTGATGTTCGAGCACACCGTGCTTCCGGTTAAAGAAGCTGTGTCTAATGGGTGAATCCAATAATGAGGCATAAGTAGTTTTGATGAGAGTTCAGATTATAAAAGTTGGAAAATTTCAGCTTGAGAAACCCCCTTAAGTTTTTAAAGAAGGTGTCCTTTAAAGATCTTTCGCTTGCTTTCAAACTAAACCTGCATCCACATAAAATAATAACCCTGTTTCCCCTCTACTTGCTATACCATGCATATAGTTATTGATAAGCTCCGTGTGACTTGTTGAGTACGGTTGTTGTACTCATACTTGTTAAAAACATAAATGTAAACCGCAGATCCGAATTTGCAGGAGATGACGACGAGGTGGTACTTTACGAGGTTGACGAAGCGTGGAATTAGGGTCGTGCTCCGCTCAGGCATGCCTGTGGCAGCTTTCGTGTAATGTATATGAAGGCCGTAGGCCTAGCTATAGTACGCGGCTTTTAGCCCTTATATTTCAATAAAGTCCGCTTGCTCTTAAGCTATGCGGCAAATGTTATGCACTCGTTGGATATACTCGCAGCTGAACAGTCCTGGGCGGCTGCGATGTTTTCATAATACTCCTAGAAATGGGGTGTTACAAAACTCATCTTTCCTCGATGAGGTAACCGACTAAAAAGAAAGGCCTCGATAGCACACTGTGTGTTATCACAAAGACCGTAAGTTTGCACTCCTCACGGAGAGCTCACTGAGTTTGTGACTTGTCGCAGCTTTTATTTAGTAGAGAATTTAGCAAACTCGCTTGGCGACTACTTACAATGGGGCAAAGTTGATCCGTATAGAAGAAATACATGTTTACTTGTTTATTCTGCAAGATACAATTATTGAATATTGAATATAAGTGACAATTATTCGTCATTTTTTATGACTTGAGGCCATTCAATGTCCTTGAAGAATGGCTCATGTTGGAATTTCTTTTTCTCGAACCCACAGGAGAACTGCGCATCATTATATTAAGAAGAAGAAGAAGAGTACAAAAGGAGTCTAGACGACTCGAACAACCCCTAAGGAAGGGGGCACAAATAAAAAGACATCAATGCCAAATCCTATGGAGCCGTTTGGCTCCCGCCATACACCACACACTGGCCTCCTCTCTAATGTCCCGCATAATAGTATTATGGTTAGGCGAGACTCCCTAAAAAATACAACTGTTTCTATGTTTCCAAATCCACCAAGCTACCAACATAACCAATGAGTTGAAACCCTTACGAATAACCTTGGGAACCCCTTGCAACGCTTGACGCCACCATTCTGTAAAAATGTAGTCATCCAAACCTGGAGTTAAGTGCTGTAGACCAATCAAGGATAACACTGAAAACCACACACTCCTTGTAAACACACAAGTAGTGAGCAAGTGCTGCACAGTCTCCTCCTCCTGATCACATAATGGGCAATGCTCTAGGTGATCTAGTCCGTGACGGGCCAAACGATCCGCTGTCCAGCAACGGTTTAAAGAGGCTAACCACACAAGGAATAACCTTGGGAACCCCTTGCAACGCTTGACGCCATCATTCTGTAAAAATGTAGTCATCCAAACCTAGAGTTAAGTGCTGTAGACCAATCAGGGATAACACTGAAAACCACACACTCCTTGTAAACACACAAGTAGTGAGCAAGTGCTGCACAGTCTCCTCCTCCTGATCACATAATGGGCAATGCTTTGGGTGATCTAGTCCGCGACGGGCCAAACGATCCGCTATCCAGCAACGGTTTAAAGAGGCCAACCACACAAACAATTTGCATCGATGAGGAGCCCAGGTTTTCCATATTGCCTTCCACGGCTCAAACTCCACAGATCCCTCTAAAAACGACGGTAGGCTGATTTTGTTGAGAATTCACCAGAGGAAGATGGTGTCCAGATATGCTGATCCTCCACTCCAGGAGTGAGCACAAACCCGGTTAAGAGGTCCCAAAGATGGAGATACTGTAATAAAGCCTCACTTGGCAGGCTGCCTCTAAAGTCATGAATCCAAGTCCCATCAGCTAATGCCTCCTGTACTGTTCTACGATTAGCAATTCTTTTTGGCACTTGTAAACAAAGAGCAGGTGCAAGGGCCCGTAAGGATTTTCCATGCAGCCATTTGTCACTCCAAAAAAGTGTTCTTTTGTCGTCCCCCACAATGGAAGAGATTGAGGCGGAGAACAAAGCCAATGAATGTGGATGCACTTGAATATCGAAGCCAGCCCAAGGTCGATCAGGTTGAGTCTTTTTAAGCCATAACCACTTCATTCGCAAGGCCCATCCAAGCACCTCTAAATCAAGAATTCCCAGGCCTCCTAGCTCAAATGGCCTCTTGACCCGGTCCCAGGCGACAAGACAGTGGCCTCCAATTACATCTTTGCGACCTTTCCAAAGAAAAGCTCTCCTTATCTTGTCAATTGCTTTGATAACCCACTTAGGAAGGTCTAATGCTATGAGCTGATAGATGGGTATAGCCGAAAGCACTGCACGAATGAGGGTGGCCCTCCCAGCCGGGTGCATCATGGCTGCCTTCTAACCTGGTAGCTTAGCAGCAATCTTGTCAATTATTGCAAAGAAATCAGCCTTAGAAAATGGTTTGATAGACAGGGGAAGTCCAAGATACTTGCAAGGGAACTCTTGCATCTTGCATGGAAAGGAGGCTTGCACAACTTCAATATCCTGGCCGTGGCGTTGGATCGGGCTCACAGAGCATTTAGAGATGTTAGTGACTAACCCAGATGCCTCACCAAAGACCCGTAGAATCTCCCTGATCAATGCCAAATCATCCAAGCAAGGTCTTACAAAGAGGATTACATCGTCAGCATATAGAGAGACTTGCTGACTAGACCCTTGCGAGAGTAGGGGCTGCAGCACTCCAATGTCACTTGCTCTATTGATCAGAGCATTAAGCACATCCATGACTATAATGAAAAGCATTGGAGATAGAGGGTCTCCTTGCCTCAGCCCCCGCTGATGTTGAATCAGATCTCCTGGCACCCCATTTACCAAAACTCGAGTTGTGGAAGATCTCAACAGCTTAGATAAAACATTGCACCAAACTGGACCAAAACCCAAATATCTCAATACCTGCAGCAGGAAGGGCCAAGACACCGAATCAAAAGCCTTTGAAATGTCCAATTTGAGAAGGATTCTTGGTTTGTTCTGTTTGTGCAGCAGCTTGGCTGTTTGCTGCACCAAAATAAAATTGTCATGTATGCATCTTCCTTTAACAAATGCACTTTGGTTGGGGGACACCAAATCCTTGACTGAAGGGAGAGACTTAATTGTTGCCCAAACCTCCTCCTCCAAGAAACCTAGTTCAAGACTGGATAGATCAGTAGGCTCTTTATAAAAGGACTCCAGGTTGAGGGTGCATTTTCTATGGGCTGCCGTGCCAAGAAGGTCAGAGTAGAAATCCCAAGCTGCTTCCTGTTTCTCTTCTTGACTAGTAACAATGCTATCTCCCACTTTAATCTTGGCCATGAAGTTCCCCCAACGTCCAGGGGTCCCGGCGAAATGGACCGGGCGCCCGCCTCTGGAGCGGCACAGGCATCGGTCGAGATGGGCCAGGGGCCCGATCCCTCTTCCCGCCCAGCCAAACCTGGCCCGGAGTCCAGAGCGGGTCGCTCTAGCTCGCACGAAGTGGTGCCATGCACCGGGTCCAGCTCAACCGCGAGAGGGGGAGAGCCGGTTCGCACATTGTCGGCAGCATCGACCAAGGCCGGGTCTGGAGAGGGCCACAGAGTGTCCTCATCGCCAGTTCCCAAAGTCACTGGGAGGGAGGCGCCAGTTCCCGAAGTCGCTGGGGACGTCAAAGGGGCCTCCTCGGGTAGAGCGACAGCAGAAGCGCTCGGGGCTGCCTCCTTCCCCGGCTAGAGATCTACTCCATCATGGCGAATCCCAGCGGCTGGCTTGGAGGTCGCCACGTGGTCGGCGCCGTGGCCAGCAAGCGACCTAGTGGGCCCCAGGCGGTCCTTGACAGGGATGTGACCTGCTGGGAGATCTCCGGTGCTCCTCCTCATCAGCGATCTGCCCCGGGAAGGCGGCGGAGGAACGGAGGACCTCGGCTGACGAAGTCTGGCTGCAGCCTGGCCGATGATGGTCGCCGCCTGGTCAAAGGAGGAGACGGAGAGTGCATGGCAGAGGGACTCCACCGGTTCGTCAACCGCTAGCCCGAAGCACATCCCTGATTTCGAGAGGGGCGCCGGAGCCGCCCTCCCGAGCCGGCACCACCATCCACCGCCGGGGATGAAGCCGAGGACGTTTCTGCAATTGGGGAGATACGCCGCCACACCGAGGTTCGTCCACGCGACGGGGGAGCACATCCCTGATTTCGAGAGGGGCGTCGGAGCCGCCCTCCCGAGCCGGCACCACCATCCGCCTCCGGGGATGAAGCCGAGGACGTTTCCACAACCGGGGAGATACGCCGCCACACCAAGATTCGTCCGCGCGATGGGGGAGCTCCAGTGCAGGTAGAGGAGTGGTGGCCAAGGCCCATGCATCGAAAGCATTACACTCGGCGACGACAATCCGTAGCACGATGTGATGTGGAGAAACAGTTGAAGCATTTCCGGCGGAGGTCCGTCGGAACCTGACGTCGAGAGGCGTTAGAAGGGTGACGCGGTCTACCCCAAGAACGACGGCGACCGACCACCTTTTGCCAACCTCCCTCGACCGGTCCTGGAGGCCAGCCCTGTCCATGAAGAAGCTCCGCGCGGTCGGCAGGGATGCGATCCGGGCATGCATGCAGGCGGACCGCAGGTTGAGGATATGCAAGCTGACGGACCGCAAGCTGACGTTCCGGCACCGCCGATACCACGTTGGCCAACCAGGGAGAAGCCAGCACTACGTCGCGGTAGGAAAGGGGCGAAGCAAGCCTAGAGACGACAGGGGAGGCGGGAGACGCCTCCTTCTAGCGCTCCAGCTTCGAGCGTCCTACCGCGGGGGAGGACGGCGACTGGAGAATGGGAGTAATGGCCGGCGCAGCCGAGGAGGTGGCCGCTGAGTCCGAAGTGAACGTCGGCATGCGGCTGAGGGTAGGCATCTGTCAAAATAGGGTAATTGTGATGGGTTGTTCTGATGAAGAGCAGAATAGAGTGGCTATGATCCTCATGTTGGAATTTCACTTAGATGCTCGAGTTAGTTGCAGTTTGGTGAATATTTTGCTTGAGCGGTCTTCTACTGACTGTTGCAAGCTATTCAGATTTTCAGTCGATACATTTTGTCATAACATTATAGGATTGAAACCCTTTTGCCTTTATCCATTATTCAACTTAATAAAATACGATATGTCATTGTATCACATGAGTTAATTAATCACATCTACCTACATCTTGTAATTTGAAGCACAGATTGTGCTGCATTAACTTTTCAAACTTCGCCATAATATAAACAACTTGTGGAATTAAAGATACGTCGTTTGTTCTTAGGGCTAGAAATGCCCTTAATAATCTTTTTAAAAAATTCTAGAGATTCTATAGAGAAAAATGATAGCAATCTGCATCGTTTATTTGGTTGTAGAACCAGATTGTACCGGTGTCAAAGTAGATTGTGAGACCAATATTTCAGAACCACTGTTATCTGAATACACTAATAATTCCGATCCTTCAACACACCAATGACAGTTGCAAAATTTTCAAATCAGCATCTTGCCTGTGAATTGATAATTAGATTTTTTATATACTTTTTTGACCGCTTATTGCCGAAACATCTTTGCAATTGAGAGTTTTACTTTTAGGTACAGTCAGGAGGTACTGTGTCTTCTTAGTTAGTTATTGATAGCATTACATAGATGCTTAGAGTTTTGTCAGCATGCAAGTATTATGGCATTGGATCGTGACATGCAATCATAACAATGTAGCTCTTAACATTTCTTCTTTTATCCTTTGAAGGTTTATTAGGTTTGTTTAATCATATTTATTCATGTTGGCTAAAGAAAACGGAGAGGAACTCCATGTTCTGCACTATGAAGTTGGGCAGAAGTACGAACCTCACTTTGACTATTTTCTTGATGAGTTCAACACCAACAATGGTGGTCAAAGGATGGCTACTCTTCTGATGTATCTGTAAGTATGACCACATCCACAACATTTTTGGTTACACATGATGTTAATTGAATTCCTAATATGTTCTTGTAAAAATAATTTCAATGGAAACAGATAAGATGTTAAAGAAGGCGGTGACACTATTTTCCCTGATGCAAATGTGAACAATAGTTCATTACCATGGTACAACGAGCTTTCGGAGTGTGCCAGAAGAGGTCTTGCTGTCAAAGCAAAGATGAGTGATCAACTACCGCTGTATTCTTTGCTCCTTGAGGATATAATACAACCAATAAGCAGGGGGCTTATACTGTGTTACATCAGTCCATCAGCTCATCCACAAACTGAGCATAGCACCTCATAGCATACTTCTTCAAATTTCTAGGTGAAAAAAGGCCAACAAACAATCAGCCAACCATGATTAGTGGTAAGAAACTAGTTCAATTGGCAAAGGATGGCAGCCCTTGGGAGAAAGAGGATCATGGAGACAGCCAAAGAAACCAAAGAATGATCCATTTCTGTAGCAGTCAAGGGCCACTGCATCATGTACACGGCCGATGGGAATCGGTTCGAGGTCCCGTTGGAATACCTCGGCCCGACGGTCATCGGTGAGCTCTTGAGGATGTCTCAGGAAGAGTTTGGCTTCACAAGCGATAGCAGGATCACACTTCCTTGTGACGTCGTAGTGATAGAGTATGCCATGTGCTTCCTCAGGACAAATGCTTCTGCTGAGGTGGAAAAGGTATTGCTGAGCTCTATGGTGACGCCTTTCCACTACGCTGGTTGTGTGGTGCCAACCAGCAAATTTGTTTTTTGTAGCTCTTGAAGATATGCATGCTGGGACAGTGATTTTTTCCCTTCTGTTTTGTGTGGTGAAACAACTCCAAAAACTTCAAAAGCAAATTTTAAATTTCTTGGACTTTGGTTTGAAACCCCAAGCCAATCCTAACCTTTGCTTTTGCTCTGAGATTCGTGCCCCTCTCCCTCCTTGGCTTCCAGCTTTTTCCCTCCCTTTGGCGTACCTGGCCGAAGCCGCCTCCTCCCTGCGCTGTCGCTCCGTCCGCACTCTCCGCGTGCGCCCATGCCGCTGAATCCCTTGGCACCTTCGCCCGCGTCAGCAACTGATAGCACTGTGGTCTCTCTCCCACGACACTGCCCCCAACTGCCTCCGTTACCCCCCTCGCACCTAGCGGTCAAAGCGGCGATCCCCGCTGGGCGCAGCGCCTCTCCGACCGCGTGCACTTCTCCGCCCATGCCCAATCCGTCTTGTCCCTGCCAAATCGTGTTGGAGCCGTTCGCCAACCCCCCTGGCCGCCCACGCCCTCCGGTGAAGTCCCCTCGGCCTCCTCTTCCGTGCGCCATGGACTCTCGCACCCCCTTGCAACTTCCCTGCCTCCCCCGACTATAAAAGTCCAAATTGTCGCAGCAGTGAAGCTCACACCACCCTCATCTTCTTCCCCGAGCAAGCAATTGAGCTCTCACCGCCCCTAGCGCCGCTGCCACCTTCCCCTGGGCCGGTGAGCTCCACCACTGATCTCCCCCTCCGTCCACTTAAAATCCGATTACTTCCTCCCCTAGCATCACCACAACACCTCAAGCAGCTAGCCCAATCCAATTGTCCGTAAGCATCCCCCTCCCGAGTTGTCGCCGTGCACACCCCTCGGGCCGCCGCCCCTCTCCGTGGACAGCCTCACTGGCCTCTCCCCAAGCCGAATCCGTACCTCCCCCGTAATCCCCTCCCTCCATGGTTAGTTAAACCGGAGCCAATTGGACATGATCATGCCCTAAGCGTCTCCCATCCGCCAACCTCCCCACTGCCTTCTCCCTCGCCGGCGACCACCGCTGTAACCTCTCGCGCCGGTTGGAGCTCAAAAGTGGGATCCCCTTCTCTCCCTGAGTCTGTTAGCACCGGCCATGCCCCGTGAGAGCACCCCCTGAGGCCAAGCTTTGGCGATGGCCGAAGCCTTGTCTCCCTCATCTTGTCGGGCGGAAGGAGAAAGAAGACGACTTCGGTCGTCGGCTCGGCTCCATCTGAGTCGTCGGCCCTCGATCCAACGATGCCAAGTGCCGACGCGCTGTCCCCGGTCGAGCCGCGTGCGAGGACGTCGACGTGGCATCTCCTAGACCGTCCTTGAGTCATCCAACGACCACTGATCGTAGGTGCGTTGTCCCCGAGCCTCTTCGGCCACGCCGCGCATTGGTGGGCCGAGCCCGCCGGCCCACACCGATTTTCAAAAGCGCACGCGCATTGTTCCTGCTCTGGCTGTTGGGTCGGGCCTGTTACTGTTCCAATGAACAGTGGCTTTTGATTATTTTCCAGAGCCAAATTTTGTGTATAATGTCTCGTTTGATTTATTTCGAAGCCCCGGTTTCATTTCCGATGCCTAGTAAACCTAGTTTCACTCCTAAAAATTCTAACCTAGCCCACTTTAATATCTATTTTGGCATTTATTTCCTTTTCTTTTTCCCGTAGCCGAAAAATCCAAAAAAAAAACCTCCTTTGACTCGTTTCGATGCCCCGATTTCATTTTCGCTGTCCGTTAACCCTAACTCCACTGCCAAAAATTCAAACCTAAGCCATGTGAATATTTTGCATTTATTTCTTTTTCTTTTTCATAGTTTATTGCATTTATTTTCTTTTCCTAGCTTGATTAGAGGCAAGCATGTATTGATTTATTTTGTGTGTTTCTTTTTGTTAGTTCGCGAGGATTCCGAGGCAGCTATTCAAGGTTCCGAGTAGGCTTTCGAGGTCTATGAGGTCGTCGAGATTTCAGTCTCGCAAGGCAAGTTGCAAAATTTTGAACATGTTGATCCCATGAATTTTCGTACTATTTAATTACACTATTTTCAAATGTCCGTGAGCGCCGATATTACCTCTGTCGCCCGCAATGTAACTCCCGGGCTGCGGGACGTGCGCACCCTGCTCCCGAGACGGGCGCATGCACGGTATCGAGTAGGCTTGGCTGTAGGTTGTAACCCTAGGTATAGATCTAGTTATGATAGGAATACGGTTTTACCAACCCTAATTTCAAATACAAAAGAATTTCGAAAACCATAAGTATTATTGCTATCTCGCCTTTCCTATTTCTACCTTATCTCTCTTAGACATGCATTAAAAAGCTTTTCTTTTGAGTTTGTCAAAAATCTCAAAAACACATATATACGTGTAGACTAATTTCTTGCTGTAGGTATTGACCCAATGGAACGAAAACTAACTTTAGTCGAAGATGTTAAGGATGGTGTTGCGAAGAATAGTGCGACTACCCTGACTAAGACTTTTCCTTTCGAAAAGTTGCAAGGTCACCATTCGAATAGTTAGTAAATTGTACCCGTTGATTTCCTTGATGCAACGGGAAAAACCCTTTAAAGTAGTCGAATATTTCTGATTGTATTAATAGCCAAATTGCACTATTGGCTAGTGAGGCCATCATATAAGCAATTTGTGCAAAACAAATTTCTGATTTTAAAGTAAGATTATGTTAAAAAGTTTTTCGCTTCTACCCCATTTCGTCTCAATTCTTACCTGGATTCGTCTCTTTTGTTCTCCCCTTACCTATCAGATTCAAAATTCCACTCTACTCTTCTCTCACTTTCTTTTACTCTTACCCCAATTCATTCTTACTTTCCCCTTGCTAAGCCCAAAAATGTTGTAGATTGATTCCTAAAGTTTGGTTGCCATAGAATGAAGAGTTACTAATAAATGAAAGATCTGGCAGCACAATAAATGAAGAAAAGAAGTCAGGAGAGATAACTCAGTACGACGGAAATCTCAGCTACCATGAAGAGAAATCAAATTGAATGCCACCAGGAACTGGGCAAGATATTGGAGCAACAAATAGAGATACTAGAACAGGTGGCTACGACAACGAGTCATCAGAAGAATCAATGACAGTCTCAGATACAGCGGCATTCAAGTTTACAACCTTCCTGAAGACTCAACCACCTCAATTCTCGTTAGCAATGAAACCATTAAGTGCAGATAATTGGTTACAAGAAATTGAAAATAGAGTGGACGCCATTCAATGTACAGATAAGGAAAGAGTTATGTTCCCATAGACGGGGGCGTTACATGTGGTTTACCTGGATCAATGTAAGATAGATATAGGCAATAGTAAAAGGAAATTTGTTATGTAAAGCCTTTCGATCTTGCAAGCAATCAAGATGGAACATGGCCAACCAAAAGTTGCAGCCATTTTTGTTTCTTACATTTACATTGCATACAGTAAGGAATGCCATTGTCTTTTTTAGATGACAATAGTCCATAGTGTTGCATGAAGAATATACTGCAGGTTTCTTTACAATCTATCATATAAGCTTCTTGCCTTTCAGAACAAATAAATCATCCAAAAATCTGACAAAAATGTCATCAGTGAAATGACCATAAAATGCTATTTTTAATAACGAGCCCTCAAGATAGTAAGGAAGAAAAAGTCAGTTTTATTTGGTAGTATAGGGTCATACCAGACCAGATCCATCGATTCATTTTTTCCTCACTCCCCGTGACCTAGCCCACCCGTGCACTTGTGCCGCTGACTCCCCCCATCTGCTCTTCATTCGCAAGCGACTCCACCCTATGCGCCTTCCCCCTCCCTCGGTTGCTCCCCCTCTGTGCCGCCTCCCCAGATTCAGTGGTGGCGGGGGACGTCAACTCCCCCTCCGCTTCTCATTCGCCGACGACTCCACCATGTGCGCCTCCCCTCCCGCTCCCCCCGGGCGGTTCTCCCTCTGCGTTGCCTCTCTGATTTGGCCGCAACGCGGTGGGGGACCTCAATTTTTAGGTTTTTACTGCATATCACGTGGAAGGTCGGCTGTGTGAGAGAGCAGCAGTATTGATGCAAATACGCACGTGTCTTGTACTTTTCAGTTAAATATATTGTTCAACCGGAAAGAATTATTGAGCCACTTGAAATATGACCAGGTGAACTCATTCCAAACTAAATTTAATGTTGTTATTCATAAGGATGGAATATTACCTTATGTTATCATATTGTGCATTCTCAGGTTTGTCAAATTGAAGATATGGAAACTGAGAGGGAGGAGATAGAGGCCGAGGCCAAAGCAATGGAGAGGCACAAGGAAGAGGATAACCAAATTAGATGTCAAAGATATGAAGGAACAAAGGACATGCGAATGGAGCCAACAAGAACAAAGCCCATGTGGCTGGATGGAGCACACAAGAGAAAGACTCATGTAGATGGGGGAAAGAAAGCCCATGTGGTGGGAGCGCAAAAGGGGGGAACCCAAGAACTTAAAGTACAAGTTTTGGACAAGATTTTCAAGCACAATTCGAACTTTCCACGTGCTCAACCCAATTCAAACTTGGATTCAACTCATAACTCAATTCGGATTCAGTTCGGGACAGCCTGACAAGCAGTTACTAAAAAGGCCATAACTTTCACAAACGGAGTCTGACTCGAGTGTTCTTGGACTCGTTGGAAAGCTTATTTTAAGAACTACGCAATGGATTAGACCACCTTTGAGAAAAATCAATCTACTAAAGTTTGTTCGAGTTCCTTGTGATTACTGAAGTTCTAAGAAGGATTAGGCGTATTCTTCAATCAAGATCGTTCAGTCTTTTCGCTGTGAATTGGGTGCACAATAGATCTTCACTTGGTGGTCAACGAAATTGACGTGAGTGTGTTTTGGTAGATTAAAGAGTGTTCATCCCTTACACTAGCATTGTAGGATCATTGCGATTCATCAAAACTCTCGCGAGTATTATTCCTACGTTGAGAAGATCAGGCGACCCCGTATCATCTTGGTATCAGAGCACGGTTTACTCGGTAGGATACTTACCCTTGTTTTTAGATTGATTTATTTCTGTCATATAGTCCATTAAACCAAAAATTGGAAAAAAAATCCAAACCCTAGTTTCGCATATGTTATTTTTGTGAGTTTTATTAAGTCTTGATCCATTAGAAATTTTGTTTACGTGCTGATCATCGTGTCTTTTGCGTAGCTTAACCATTGCATACCAATTTTATTCAAAATTCACTAGTTGATCTTTCAATTAGCATAAAAAGATTCAATTTACCATTTGAATTCTTGATCTGACTATCCATGTAAGATCTTTGCGTATCTTGAAAAATTATCATATCTGAACATATTTGGCAAGAAACCCTAGCCACCACCAAGAATCCTAGTCGGACACGTTCGGACCATCCGAAGTTTGTTGTGGTTCGAATTTTAAACATCTGTTGAGGTCTTCACTTAAATCCTTTGACCCTTGAGACTAGTCTTTGATAATTACTTTAGGGCTGTTCTAGAATTATCTGCACATTACTGAGTAACTTTGGACTTGCGTATAATTAAGGGACAATTAAAGCTAGTTCAACCTTTGAGTAAAAAAACAAAAGGCAGCCGAATAGAAAAAAGAAGAGAAGCCACGGCTTGAGCAAAAAAAAAAAGAAAAGAAAAGAAAACATTGGCTGAATTGGGGTGAGTTAACCTTAGTCTATAAATTCAGATTATGTATTTAATTTCTTTAAGTAATCTTGTGCCCTTAAATTCATATTATTGCAATTGGCTAACGTCTCTCTTAGTACGTGGTGCAAAACAACCTAATATTTTTCGATTGTTTCTTTTAGCTCATTACTTTGTTTGCATTGAATCATTTTGATCATTGCGTGTGCGTTCATATACTTCACTTATATCTTTTGGATCAGCACATAGACAAGAGTTTTCGAACTTGAATTATCACTTAATTCAACAACATCGTGAAATTCAGATTGTGTATGATAAACACTTTCTAACCAAGCTCCACTAAATATCCTTTGTCGTGTAATTGTGAGTCACTTTTAAATTCACTTGATCATCACTTGCTATTGTAGCCACCATCAAGTGTAAGTATCTTTTGGCCTCAATTTACTTCGGAAAGGTAAAAACTTTACTTGGGAGAGGAAGAAGTGAGATTGAGAGAACTCCACATATCATATATATTTGTCGTTTTTTGTGTTTTCTTGTGCCACTAACCATGTCAGGTGGAGAAGATAGCTATGGTGACGTTTCTAACATCAGGCAATGAGAAGTGTAATGAAGCAAGAATTTGTAGCTGGCACAGTCGCAATGGGGAGACAACTCAGGACGGATGTGCAAGATCACCGCATTGAATTCAATCATTAAATGAAAGTGTTACGCTCGAAAATCGTGAATGATATTGTGCGGGTACTTCTTCCACAACAAGAAGAAGATAGCTATAATTCTTTTTATGCCAGTGAAGATCCAGAGAATTATCTTGAGTGGGAATGGCGAATGGAGAAAATATTTAGATTTCAAATGCTTCCCAAAGACCAAGAGGTGATGCGTGCCACTACAGAATTTGAAGATTATGCTCATAGTTGGTGGCATTAACGATTTGATAACAAGTTCATTAAATCTTGGTCAGATTTGAAGGCACTCATGAGGAGAGAATTTGTGTCATCCTATTATGCACGGGGATTGCTTTGCTATTTTGAGAGTATCACACAAGGGAGTAATACTGTTCAAGAGTATTATTTTGAGCCACGAGATGTAATACGTCGTGCCGGTGTCATTAGTGCATCAAAAGAGAAGGCATACTTCAAAGGAGGATTGAATTCTAAGATTGTCGTCACACTTTAAGATAGATATTTTGGTAGTATGCAAGATCTTGTGAATTGTGCTATTTAAGAGGAGAAGAGACTTATGGAGAGACGTACATCACAGTTTTCTCCCTGTCCATACTTCAATTCTGTTGCCTCTACTCATGTGACATATGAGAAGAAGACCGAGCATAGAACTTTTTCTTCAGTCAAGAAGACATATAGTGATATTCCAAAGCTACATATAGTTCTTGATATACACCACAACCCATGTGAGGATGAGAGCCACATAGCCAAATTGAGTGAGAGTGATAAAAGAGTGAGCTGTGTGATTCCACCATATGTAAGGTTGAGAGTATCTAAATTGAGAGTGTGTGAGACACCAAAAGAAATGAGAGATGTAGAAGATAAACACAGTGAGGATGCATCTGAACATAACACATTAATGTCTACTTGTAGTGTTGTTTCTCACATTGTGCAGGTTGACATTAAAGATGAAGAATTGAACATCCAATAACCAGCACCTTTGAAATCAAATGAGGAGATAACGACAGGAAGGAATAAAGTGCTTGCTACCCCGTGGGTACATCCTAATAATTTTAAACCTCTAACACCTACATCATTTGAGGAGAACGACAAAGATAACACTATTGGTGCTAAATTTAATTGTGCAATTGTGAGTAATTTTGAGAACTTATATGATCAACCGAAAACTCCATATTCTGAAATTTCTATGCTCAATTTACATAATATGGAATTGATCACTCATAAGAAAATTTTTACTGGAATATCTCCTAATGATTCTTTGTGCTATATCATGTTTGATAATCCTAGAGAGTTATCTAGTGTGATTAATAATGTTGCTAAAATTTCATATTCAAGATCACTAGTTAGTACCTATATTTATATATATAAGTTTAATTTGATTGGAGATTATGGAATAGATGATAAATTTTATATTCACAATATTTGCATTGTATGTGATAAGCTTGTTGAATTAAAATTGCATATTATGGATAAACAACCTTTTGTGCCATATCATGATCGCAATGAAATGAGTGTCAACAATTGTGCTTGTTGTTTAAAAAGATTTCTTAAGATTATTTATTTATCCTTTAATGTGCAATCATTTAAAAATACTCAGAGTAGCGAAGTTGAAGCATGAAAGACATTCAAAACTTTCTTTTTCATATCTGAACAACTAAATTTGATTTTGTCCATTAATGATATGTCCATGTCATTAGAAAAGTCAAGGACGACTTTCTTTTATGGGAGGGAGAATGATGTGAAAAATAATATTGCAATGCATACATTTTTTGGTCGCTGCTATATTCATCGGTTTATGCAAAATAACGAGAATGCCACAACAATTGACTCTTACATATACCATGCGTATATGTTGTTCTTTTCATTTACTACACATTCAGAAGTTCATGATGAGATAAGCCGAATAAGTATTGATGACAAATATATATACTATGCATACACATTGTATTTTTTGTTTAATACAATTTCATATTATCAAAAGCCGAGGACGACTTTTCTTGAAGGAGAGGATGATGCGGATACACACGTGTCTTGTACTTTTTAGTTAAATATATTATTCAACCGGAAAGAATTATTGAGCCGCTTGAAATATGACCAGGTAAACTCATTCCAAACTAAATTTAATGTTGTTATTCATAAGGATGGAATATTACCTTATGTTATCATATTGTGTATTCTCAGATTTATCAAATTGAAGATATGGAAACTAAAAGGGATGAGATGGAGGTCGAGGCCAAAGCAATGGAGAGGCACAAGGAAGAGGATAACCACATTAGGTGCCAAAGACATGAAGGAACAAAGCACATATGGATGGAGCCAACAAGAATAAAGCCCATGTGGCTGGATGGAGCACACAAGAAAAAGACCCATGTGGATGGGGGAAAGAAAGCCCATGTGGTGGGAGCGCAAAAGGGGGGAACCCAAGAACTTAAAGTACAAGTTTTGGACAAGATTTTCAAGCTCAATTTGAACTTTCCATGTGCTCAACCCAATTCAAACTTGGATTCAACTCAAAACTCAATTCGGATTCGGTTCGGGACAGCCTGATAGACAGTTATTAAAAAGGCCATAACTTTCATAAACGAAATTCGATTTGAGTGTTCTTAGACTCGTTGAAAATCTTATTTCAAGGGCTACGCAATGGATCAAACCACCTTTGAGAAAAATCCATCTACTAAAGTTTGTTTGAGTTCCTTGTGATTGCCGAAGTTCTAAGAAAAATTAAGTGTGTTTTTCAATCAAGATCGTTCAGCCTTTCCGCTGAGAATTGGGTGCATAATAGATCTTCGCTTGGTGGTCGGTGAAATTGATACGAGTGTGTTTTGACGGATTAAAAAGTGTTCGTTCCTTACACTGGCATTAGAGGATCATTGCGATTCATTAAAATTCCCACGAGTATCCATCCTATGTCGAGACAATTGGGCGACCCCGTATCAAGCATGCTCGAGTTTTGTCCCCTAAAAATCTTCCTAATGTTACTTATCTTCTTACCAGCTTAACAAACTTCCCTGATGCTAATCCTATCTTATCCCAACCAAAATTATTTTATCCCAACCGAAATTTAAAGTTGCTTGCACAATTTTTTCATTTCAAAAACTTTCTTTAGGCGCCACTTTTTCATCCTGTTGCTCTTTAAATACTACAAAACTGACCATGTCCCCTCACATCTTCTTCTTCATCTACTTGCCACCAAAAACAAAAAAATCTCAAGATGGTGATAGAATACCGTCCACAAACGTCCAAGAGGTTGCAAGCGGCAAATCCTTCATTTTGTTGGAGCACCATTTTCAACAGGTATGTTTATTGGAAGGATGATTCCTATACTAAAATTTGAGGTTTGGCTACTTCTTGCTACTCTGTTATGAATGTATGTAGTTCGAGCACATCAGTTACTGATCTAAGAAATAATATCACCAGAGAATACATAACTTCTCTAAGTTCATTGCCAATCCAAGAGTTGCAGAATACCCATTTATTTGAAATTGTGTTTTTCTGCCAATCGATAGCATATGAAATTGACCCCCTTTTTTCCTTTTGGCTTTTATTTAGGGTGGAAATATTGCAGTTTAGCATTCACAACAAGAAAAATATTTCATTCTTGCATGCAAGCCAGTAGAGCATTCTTCAGTTGTAGACTTGTGTTCTTGTTGTCATTACTTTTACAGCTAGGTCATATGATATAAATAAGACAGCCTTATAGATATTCTTGCAGAGGATCAATAAGTTAAACTAAATCATATGTAAATAGTACAAACAAAATATAATATACGCTCATGAAGAGTTTTCTGCCCTTTCAACCATTAGATGATAGTAAGATTCCCATCAAGACATTACTAGACCCTGTAACGTTCAAAATCATTTTTTGTCTTATATAATGCAGATCGGTGTTGTTCCATGAGATTGAGATGGAGCATATGTACCAGACCTGTTGGATTGTCCGTGCCAAGGTGATTTGGAGAGCGGCGCAAATATGAGAGGACTCTTATGGATCTCGCTACTTGTGCGTAATTTTACTAGATCAAGCTATAAGTTGTTTCATCTACTTATGACTGCTTACATAGTATTACAAAAACTCAAATAAGAAGCGACAAAGGAATAATAAGGTCAAGTAGGGGAAATCATAAGCATACTTGTATATCACATTATGTTTGTTGTCTATCTTTTTGTCTTGATCATTTGCTGAAAATGACATTAGTTCCTCCATGCTTTGCATAAAATAGCACAAATCTATTAATATGCTAAGAAAAATATCGATAAATGAAACTCTCTGCCCGAAGGCCTAAACCCTTTCACTACATTTATGACAATCAGGGTCAATAGCAAATACCTAATCTTCACATAAATGATATTTTATAACCTTCGTAATGTCATATCCATAGCTGCCTGCACAAGAAAAATAAGATCACTTTTTCTTTTTTCTGATGGTCGATTCACAGGTGCTGTAGCCCTGGCAGATCCATTTTCTATAAGTTGTATGGCAGTCTTTGAATAGCAGAATGGTTACACAATCTGTAGTTATGCATATCTTTGCTTTTGGAATTGCATTAGCTGAGTTTATTCAAGTTAAATTTTCAAATATGCAACAAAGTTATAGCTACTAGAGAGCACTCGAGATATCGTATGGTCAATAGCAAGGTCTGAGATAATATGCAAAGAAAACAATTTGATTACTAGAATGTAAAACATATCCACTAGAAAGTACTACCTCTGTTTCAAAATACTTGTCCAGTTTGCTGGGATTTGTTGTTTCAAAATAGTTGCCCATTGAGAAAAACTGTAGGGAATTGTTGAAGACTAGCATTCAAAATATAAACCCATGGTGATAAGGTGCAAGATAAATGTTACACTAGAAATTAAGAGTTTATGTTGTGTCTTACTACTAGAAGCTGCCATTTTCAGTACTTGCATAGAGGTCAGGCACTATCTTTAGCACATCACATGCATGGAATGATTAGTTTGGGTGTTGAACAAAACTGCACAGCTATATGTATACAAGATAAAAAGAAGAAAAGAAGAATAAGCAGAAACTGGTCAGTAGAAGAAAACTGCAAGTTGGTATGCAAAAGTGGAGTTGCATTCCGCTCATCTAGGTGTAGTGTTTTCACACTATCTCTATTTTGGCATATTACTCAAGTTTATGCGCAGTTGAAAGTAGCATTGGTCCCCCACAACACTTCTCCTACACGATGCTAACTCAATTCAGAAGTGACAAAGGAATTATAAGGTCATATGGCACTACTCAAAACTGTGAAGTAGGAAAAATCATAAGCATACTTGTATATCACATTATGTTTGTTGTTTGCCTTTTTGTCTTGATCCTTTGCTAAAAATGACATTATTTCCTCCATGCTCTGCATAAAATAGCACAAATCTATTAATATGCCAAGAAAAATATGAATAAATGAAACTCTCTACCCCAAGGCCTAAACCCTTTCACTGCATTTATGACAATCAGGGCCAATAGAAAATACATAATCTTCACAGAAATGATATATTACAAACTTTTTAATGTTATATCCACAGTTGCCTGCAAAAGGAAAATAAGATCACTTTTTGTTTTTTCTGATGCTCTATTCATATGTGCTATAGCCCTGGCACATCCAATTTCTATAAGTTGTAAGGCAGTCTTTGAATAGCAGAATGATTACACAATCTATAGTTATGCATATCTTTGCTTTTGGAATTGCATTGGCCGAGTTTATTCACGTTAAATTGCATGGTCACTTTCATTTTACTATTCTCTTTCACCTTGAGAAGAGTCAAACACCGTGGTATCTCTAAGTTGTTTTAATTTTACATACTTTGTGTAGAATACTGACTGTTAATCTGGTTGTTTTGGATCTTGTTCTATGTCGTACATAATTTATGTTACATAGGGAACAAAAATGGAGGCGGTAGCATACCATAGAGAGGCGGACCGTTATAATGAGATCCTTAGGGCCGGCATAGTTTATGATTTCGCAAACGTTGGCTTCGAAGCAACGGATATGGATATGCCAATGCATATGTTCTGGTTACTACAATCTGATTTCTACATGAACTTGAAAAGTAGGTCCTTAGTGAAGATACCTGGATGGACCATCGACTTCCCCATATGTCCCTGTTGTTTCATGGAGTTTTGGGACATGTACTCCAGGCCAGACAAGACTCTGCTAGGTAGACAAAAAATCTCTATTGTTTATAACTATTCTTTATTTGTAGATTTGAAATGTCTATTACTATATATTAATGGCTTTTACAGATGTTATTGGGCTGGTCATGCACGTCGATCCTATTGAATACCATGTGTCATGGCCTCGACAGACGCCAAATAGGGAGATAGCTCTGATGAACCTGTGCTATTATCATCTACTCCATACAATCTTTGATTTCGTACGCCTATCGTTTGGTGCTAATTTTTCCATAACACACATGCGAGAATTGGTCTTTGTGCTCATCTGGGATATGCACGTTGCACGCCACATCACACGCTGGATATCGGCGCAAGCCAATTTTCATGTCCTTGCTGCAACTCTTCTTAAAGTCAACGGGTCAACTGGTATGACATAACTTCTGACCATTTTCCCTTACATTGAATGCATGTCAATATATACTAATTTTAATTATTTTATTTATATGTTCTTAGGGGGATTATCCACGACACTCGAGAGCGATTTCATCTTCCACCCAAACACGGAATACACATACGAGTTAGATGGTAAGAATGCCATCCATGCTGATTGACAATATTAAGTAATATTATCTCTCTACGATAACCCTGTAATGAGTATATTACTATTTGTTTTATGTGTAGGCCTTCGTGCATCCATACTCAATGCCCCAGTGATGGTGTAGAACTATGTGAATGTCGTCATCCAAATGAGGACTAACACTATTGTTAATCCTCATTATCAAGGGTTGAATGAATAGGAATGCAAAGGGAGAAGATCAAGACATCTATTCTTTATTTTAGATCAGATTAAGATATCTATCTATTCTTTAATTTAGAGTAGATCAATAAGGGCAGTGATTAAGTGTTTCATTGGTCAAATTCAGTGTTATTTTGATGTTACCTCCTCTATATGAACATTTCGTTATTCAGATTCATGCATGTTAATCGGCTATTTGCCATTGCCCCATTTGTCTCATACTACTTTGAATTGGTTGGCATGTAATTTGGTCTCATTCGTATTTTTCAAATGCTCGTTCTTTTTCTTGATTACTATTAAGGACTATTTCAGAGTTTTCAATCACCCTCTCTGAATTATTATATGCAACTCATTCTGTTATTGTTTACTAGATATTTCAAAGTTAGCTTATTTTTGGGTAGAAAATTTTGCATCTTGTATTCGTTAAAAAAGAAGTCCTTTTAGGTTATCATCCAAAGTTTGCTAAGATAGACAGTTGGAAGGTTTGACTCCAACGGCTCTATTCCTTCGACTTCTCACCATTCTCCACTTTTCAACCGATCAGAGCAACCGTCTTCTATAGCATGATTCTCTATACATCCAATGAATTCCCTTGCAATGCATAGACACGTAATTGTTGACGAACCATCGCTGGCGAGTCCAGTCCGAGCGATTCCTCTCCTATGCAAAATATATGGATCAAATACAAAATATAGTAAATAATAAATTTGACACAGAGAAATGAGAGGGGAACTCCCTTCTTTATTACTTTCTCTGTTTTCTTGTACTCTCTACAATGATTATGATCCTTATTTATAGACTAAGTGGATGGTACCCACCAATGGATCAGGCTTGCATGCCCAGGACTAAGTTTCCTAACACTCCTTCTTAGACATTCATCCGACACGTTCATGCCTCATCAAAATTTCATAAAACCCAAGTGAAAATTTTTTGAAGAAAGAGTACGTGATACATGTTATGTTGTGTTGCACGAATTGTCTCATTAAAAACCCTAGTCGAGAAATTTTAGGAAAACTTGTCAAGGATAAAAGAGTACAATTCACCCAATTTTATTTTATCTACAGGATTTGTTCCATGGGTACTCGATCTTCGTGATCAAGTTTTAATAGTCAACTCGAGAAGAATCTCCCCCTGAATTATGCATTTCTCTAAGTCTCATCATTCCAATTCCATGTACACATCTTTCAAAGTTAAATGCTGGAAGTGACTTAGTGAATAAATTTGCAAGATTTTCACATGACTTAGTATGTAGTACCTTAATTTCATCCATCTTTTGCAATTCATGAGCACAGAAGAACTTGTGGTTGATATGCTTTGTGATATGACTCTTCACGTAACATGTTTGCACTTGTGTAACACAAGCTGTATTATCTTCATAGATAATTGTAGGAGCTTACATGACGTTCAATTCACATAAGTGTTGGATGTGGTGAACCATTCGTTGAAGCCAAGCATATTTTTATGCGGCTTCTGTCGGACCCGGATTTTCAATCCAGAATCCTCTGTGAAACCACTGCACTATTCCCTGAATCAGTAGATAGTACTCACAGTACATTGCTGAATCAGTCCATACATCGTATGATGATCATACAGTCAAAATCAAATATAATTTACATCAGAGTTCTAAAAGTATACCACGTCGGGTAATAGTCTTACATAATGGCCGCTCAGGCCAAATACTACAATCAAAAGATACAGCAGCGGAAGATAAAGATCATCGCGGGACCATAAACCACGGGCAGACGACTGGGGGTAAATGTATGTGTCTATATTCCCAACACTGAGCCATATAGGCGGATACCCTTACGACAAGCCTGCTGCCTAAGATTAAACATTTTGAAATCCGTCCTAGTTTCCATCACCAGCTCCTTGGCTTAGAGCATCTTCGTAAGCATATTGACCCTGTCCTCCCGTTTTTGGATTTGATTATACGAGTGTGAGCACTCCAACCCCGTGCTCAGCCAGCCAATACACATAATGCAATTATATAACATGTATGGCTTGACAAAGGTAGGCTCAGGTTATTTTATTTGCTGGAAATTGCGACTTCGAAAGACTTAAGATTAAATATGAACAATCCCTAACTTAGCCGTTGGACCAAAATTTATAATATCTTTGAACAAGAAATTTTATTGAATAAGTGCAAATCTCATCCGTCAACCCAGGTTGTTTGTACCACAAACCAGTTTTCAGCGTTATAGCCACTTAACTTACCACTAGGACGACACCCAGGACAACTCAAACTAGGACAGTCCTTCGTCCTTCATTTTCCCATTCCAGATCCCAACTTTTTTAAAAAAAATTTGCTTTTGAAACAGAACTATATCAGAGTTAAGTTCCCATGTCCGCCCTTGACCGTGGGCACGGCTATTCGAATAGTTTTGACTCTGCAGAGTTTGTACACTTTCACCACAAGAGACAATCCGCCCATTGCCCTGCATGATTCCTTGGTCATGCAGTCGAGTAGATTATCCTAGTAACTTTTCAACACTACCTAGCTTCAGAGTCTCATCTCACCCTATGGGTCTACCCCACTTGCGGTGGGACCCATCCGTTTGCACGGGATGTTAATTACTATCACTAGCACCTCCAGTCTCCACTCCCCATAGTGCTAGTAAGACTGAGAAACAAATCACCCACCACTGGTGTCCCTTCAGCCCCTCCTTGCCATAGCCTTCTCTCCCCCAGTTTGTGAGATGAGTCCGAATTTCGATAGGATTTACTTAGCCAAGTTGTACTTTGCAGACTTGTGGTTGTACTGTTTTACAATGGGAGGTCATGACCCGATTCGGTCCTTGTATTTTCTGGGCGGTTCTACCACAAACCCCACTCTCGTGCACCCGGTGCACCACACCCCCGAACCAGCCGCCCAGCCACATAAGTAATTTTTGGAAGTTTTGTGGGCAAAATAATTACCATTTTAAACATATCAACCATAACTTTTTTCAAAACTTGCTCTTTGCATTTGCATATGATATTGGAGCATTGTAGACACCCTCGGGACTAGGCAATGCTAAGCCAAGTAATATAAATGTAACCGCTTCTTTTGAAGCTCTACATTTATAAGTTTTACCTAGGGTAACAAGGCTCATAGTATAAATGTGCCAGAAAAATATAATAGTAGCACTTGTTAAATGGGCAGCTAGCTAAAGCATGAAATCTAACATAAGATAGTACATAAAATAACAGCATGCCTTTGATAATTTGAATCTAAATAGTTTGCAAAATGGGTATTCAAAATGATCAAAGTATTGACTTGCCTGGTTCACAATTGTCTGGGTCTTGCTGGTCTTGGCTTTGGTTTGCCTCTGCTTCTTCCTCCTGTTCCTCGTACGCTAATTTTGTCGAACGCATATTTTAAAAGAAACGAAACAAATTAACATAGCCAAATAAGACTTCAACAAAGATTCAACTAAAATTTAAATTTATTTGAACCATCCGACGCGCCACGGTGAACCTCGCCTTTGCTGACACGTGCTAGACGATGATCCCAAATCGCGCGCACTGTTCTTCTTCCTTCCTCCGATTCCAGCGAAGCTTGCCGCCGACGAGGAAGGCTACGGCCGCACGAACCCATTCAAAAAATGGAACCCTTGCCTTGCCGCCTACCCTTGTGCAAGAGCCTGCCGGCCAATTTGACCGCCATGGGCACCGGCGGCAAGCTATGGCGGCGGCGGAACAGGGCCAATGGTGCTACGGAGATACAATGCATGATACTTCAATTAAACGAGTAGGGAGCATCTAGGGGCGACCTTGGGACTACCTCGGGGGTTGGTTGAGCTCGAGGAGGTCTGAGGAATGCTGTCGGCGTGCAGCGGCGGAACTGGAAGGAAGTGCACAGTGGGGGAGGTGCTCGAGCACGGAGAGCTTCCAGCGACGGTGGGGATGATGTCGCCGAGTGCCTGTGGTACTCCTGGCGCAATGAATTGGCTGGGAATGCCCTCAATCGCCAGTGAGCTCGGTTGTCGGATTTGGGGAAGAAGGAGGCTCCGGCGGACTATACTACACGATAGTTCAATTCAGCGCGGTGGGAGAATGAGGGGTGTGCGAGGAACTCCATGCGGTGTCGGCGGCTTTATAGCCGGGTGGCCTGGACACGCGGAGGGCATGCGGGCAGTCATGGCGGACGACGAGGGAGAACAGTGCGGCCACAGTGCAGGGGACTAGACCGGTATGGTGACGAGGCTGGGCTGGTGATCTCAGGGAAGGGCAGCTGGCACCGGGGCGGTTACAAGTCTTGTCGGAGCGACGGAGGATAAGGCGGCGGTATGGGCAAGAGGCGTGGGCCTTCCAGGGGAGCTTGACCTTCGAATGCGCACGGTGCATCAGAGAGAGGGGGCGCACAGGGTCGACTCAGCGACTCGGTCACTGGATGGGGCGGTCAGGCGCACAGAGAGAGAAGAAGGCGGTCTGCGAGAGAGAGAGCGGAGTGCGCGCGAGAACAGGAAGAAGGGAGCTGGTGTTGGGCCGGCTTGGGCGAAAGGCTGGCTGGCCACTGCTCACCCAATCTGTGTGTGTGTGTGTATATATATATTGTAAATTTCTATTTGGTCTTCATAGTTTAGTTTATGTATTTTATTGCTTTGCACATATTCCATTAATGTCCTTTTCAATTTGGATCTCCTCAGGATGTAAATTTGAACAGTATTGTGTAATTACAAATTTTAGTATCTGAATTCTTAATGTACCCATTTTGGTATCTTTACTTTCTTAGATATGTATGTATAGATATATACATACACATGCATTGCTACTTTATTTGTGGTAAGCTTTATGGCCATCTTGCTGATCATCTTTTCAGATTCATATTAAAATTTAAAACTCCCTATTCTCAAGCATATCCCTTCTTTTTGACCTTCCCCTATATTTCATGTGCTTTCCTTTATATGTACATGTGTACACTTTATGTTGTTTTTAATGGAACCTCAACCAAAAACTTGAAACTCCAGAAAATTTATAATACCAAGAAATGCCCAAAATATCCAAATGCCAAATTTTCATAATATCTGTCCCAAAAAAAATGGAATGTTACAGCTTCGTACAGTGCTATGATTTCTAAGTGGTTTGTCGAAGTCGATACAAGACTTTGCTTAGACGTTTTTCATGAAATGACAGTTCCATTACATAGGAATACATAGCCTGTTTGTGATCAAGCGGTATGCAGGTCTGACAAGTATCCGACATCTGCATAGCCAATTATATTCAGATCTTAGATCTTTTTATAGAACAGTCTAAGTTCTTTGCTTCCTTGGAGGTATCAGAAAATGTCCTTTATTCTCTACCAATGCTTTTTGGTATGTTTTGCACTATACCTTGCTGGTAGGTTTATGGCAAATATGATATCTAGTATAGTGCAGTTTGCTAAATACAGAAGTGCTCCTATTGCACTTAAGTACGGGAATTCTAGTCCTAGGACTTCCTCCCCCTCTTCTCTAGGTTTGTACGGATCCTTATCTTGCTGCAAAGATCTTATGACCATTGGTACTTTTGAAGAGTATGCTTTTTCAAAGTCAAACCACTCTAACACCTTCTGAGTGTTGGCTGACTGATCCAGCAATATCCCTTACAGGAGATGCTCAAACTGCAAGCCTAAACAATATTTGGTTTCATCCAAATCTTTCATTTCGAACTTTGATTCTAGATAATAGCTCGCTTCTTGGATCATCTACATATACTGAGATTATACAAAATCTATTCTGGGATCATTGTATAAATACACAGAGATAATCTTCATTGTTCATGTAGCCTTTCTTGCATACAAAGTCGCTTAAGCGATTATACCATATTCTACCTGATTGCTTAAGCCCGTGTAGTGATTTTTTGAGTTTTACACTGTACATGTGTCTATTTGCTCTATCTTGGTTTGGGATAGGGACACATTCAGGTACCTTCATATAAATGTTCGAATCCAAGTTTCTATAAATGTATGCCATTATCACATCCATCAATTTTATTTCTAAATTCTGGTTTATTGCCATCAAGATTAGACATCTAAAGGTAATACCACCCGTGACTGGGGAATATGTTTCTTGATAATCAACTCATCGTCGTTGAGTGAAATCTTGTGTAACAAGCCTTGCTTTATATCTTACAACTTTATTTTTTGTCATTTCTCTTTTAAACAAATATCCATTTATGCCTTACGCATACATGGAGAGGTGTGTGGCTTACAGGACCGAAGACCTTTCTTTTATTCAGAGATGATAATTTAGTTTCTATTGTCTTTTTTCAATCCTCCCAATCTAATCTATTCTTATATTCAGCAAGTGATACAGGCTTTGGATCAAGATCGATGATTGTGGTAATTTTCTTTGCAAAATAGATATTCATGGATTTTTTCCATATTCACATAGTTTATAGCTATTTCATCATGAGATGATTCTTATAGTTCTTCTGCTTGCTCACTGTTCCTTCTAGCTACGGGGGCAAGTCTTTTTAGTTTTTCAGCTCCGATGTGTGCACACGTCTCCATACTAGTTTTTGTGTCCATGGGGATATTCAGATCTGGTATGCCTTTTTTTGAAGGTGCCATACCGGTGCCAAGTTTCAACTAACTCTCCTGCTAGTTTTGGAGAACTTCAATGATTAGCTGATTCAAGTCCTTCTATCCTTTTTCACCAGGTGTCCCCGATTACTTGAGAATCGAAGGGCCAGAGTTCTTGTGCTTTTCTTTTGAGGCATCTGGATGGGATCAGAGATACCTTCTAATTTCTTTGATATTTCAACCCTCTCCGGTGCATTACGTGCAGGGACATACGACTTCGCCACTCTCTTTAAATCACTAAAGTAATCAGACAGTTGATTTTCTAATGCCTGCAAATCAGTGATCTTCTGGACTTCTCTATTTGCTTCACTAGTGCGCAGGTCATGTGCGTGGATTCCTGTTGCTTGCCACGTAATTTTCTGACATTTTTCATCAAGGGGTTGATCTCCTCCCCCTAATGTTGGAAAACTATCCTCATTAAATATACTATCAACGAAACGGGCAGTATGCAAATCTCCTATCATAGGGTCCAAATACTTGATTATGGATGCTGTCTCATAACCAATATATATCCCAAACTTTCAGAAAGGGCCTATTGTAGTACGCTATGGTGGGGGTATAAGTACATAAACTTTGCAACCAAACCTTTGGAGATGAGAAATTTTTGATGGTGACCCTTGTGTTAGTTGCATAGGTGAAAAGATGTTATATACCGATGGTCTATAGTTGATAAGAGTTGCTGTATATAGGACTGCATGTCCCCAATATGTAGTTGGTAAATTACATTTTTGCAAAAGCGATTGGGCAATGAATTTAATCCTCTTAATTAATGCCTCTACTAGTCCATTTTAGGAGTAGACATGCGGGACGGAATGCTTAACTTTAATTCCCATTACCATGTAATAATCATCAAATACCTTTAAAGTAAATTCTCTAGCGTTGTCCATTCTGATGGACTTTATGTGATGATCAGAAAAATTATTTCTAATTTAAATTATCTACGAGATTAGTTTTGTAAAAGCACGATTTCTCGTAGATAATAAACATACGTGCGACCATTTCGAGGAAGCATTGATGAGCACCATAAAATATTTAAATGGTCCCGACAGAGGTTGTATAGGACCGTAAATATCTTCTTGAATGTGTTCCAAGAATACAATGACTTCATCCGTCACTATCAGAGTGAAAGGTCTAGTAATTAATTTCCCGGTGGCACATGTAGAGCACACATAATCTTCCTGATTTGAATTTTTTTACATCGATATTATATCCTTGTAAATTGTTAATTATATTTTTTATCATCCTAAGACCTAGGTGGCCTAATCTGTCATGTCAGAGGTAAAAGAGTTTAGAGCTTCTAAATATAGTTTTCTAGACAGTATAGGCCGCGGGTGCCATAATATTAGTGTAGTATAGTTCAGATTCGAATGAAAGAAGTCTTCATAATACCCTTTTTCACTTGCTCCACGTTTTGTAATGAGCAGATATTCCTTACCATGTAATATACTGATCGGTATTATGACGACGACTTCTAATCTACTCGCGGTAGATTTGAGCGGATTTGTACCGTAAAAAATCATCTAGAAAGCGAAAATTTATTGAACTATAGCGATCTAGATATGCAAATATCGTACTTCGATTATTACCTTTGATCCACTAGAGCAATTCGTACTGATAACGTGTTGAGGAACCATCGCTGGCGAGTTCAATCCGAGCAATTTCTCTCCTATGCAATCTCCTGTGCAAAATAGATGGATCAAAGACAGAATATAACAAACAATAAATTTGATACAGAGAGATGAGAGGTGAACTCATTCTTTATTGGTTTCTGTGTCTCCTTGTACTCTTTACAATGATTAGGATCTATATTTATAGACTAAGTGAAGAGTGTCAACCAATGGACCAGGCTTGCAGTTCTAAACCTAAATTTCCTAACAATAACTAATTTATTAAAAAGCCCCACATCTCAAAAAAGGAAAAAAAAAAACGTACGCAGGGTTGTTTCATCTCCAATGTGATGAATTATAGATCTCACGTGTACGCGGCCTAATCCAATGCGAGCCCGAGAAGCTTCGATCCACAAACTCCTGGTAGCCCAATACGAGCCCAGAGCAGGAAGTGTCAGAAGAACGCACGAAAGTACGAAACCAAAACCCAAGCAGAGCTCCACCCCACCCACAGCTCACCGCGCGCGCGCCGCCTCCGCCGCCTCTCTGCAATCTCCGCATCTCCCCTCGCCGCCGCCCCCACACAACGCGGGCGCCCCCCACTGTCTCTCGTTCGCTCGCTCTTGTGGAGGATCTGAAGGTGTATGTAAGAGAGGATGGCGCTGGCAATCCCGATGGAAGGCATCGAAGCGCGGGCGCGGGAGCTCGGGGTCGACCTCTCCTCCGTCGATCTCGACGCCATCACCGTCCCCGCTGGCGAGGACTTCGGCATCCTCAGGTAGGCCACCCGCGCCGCCTCTCCCCGCTTCCCGATCCGTGTCGCGAACGCTATCTCATGCTGTCATGCGCTTGTGGTAGATGATGGCCTTACTTATTCTATTTGCTTAGCCTATTCTTGTTTCATCCGGATGCAAGCTCCTGCTGTAGGATTGTTAGATTTCGTGCAATATTGATTTGTTTTGTGTCACAGATTCTAGTGGTAGTAGGTTTGAGCAAAGGGAAATTTAGATATATGCCACTACAAAGTGATCACTTTAGAGAAATACCACTGCAAAGTTTCATCTCACAAAAATACCACTCCTGAGTCATCATGTTCACAAAAATACCACTGCAAAGTTTCATCTCACAAAAATACCACTCCTGAGTCATCATGTTCACAAAAATACCACTCTTATGCATATTTCTCAACATAAGACCATATTACCCTTGTCTTCTTCACAAAAATACCAGCCGTCCATGTGTGCCGTGCGCTCTGTCGAGCCGCCGCGCCGCCCCGCGCCTACAGCCTGCTGCGTCGCCACGCCGTGCCGGCCCTGCGCCTGCTGTGCCGCCATGCCGCGCCGGCCCTGCGCCTGCTGCGTATATCACTGTCGGGATGAACCGGATCACCTGCTCTCGCATGCGCTCCACCGTCGCGGCAGGGATCGCCCCGAGCGTCGCCTCGATGCTTACCTTGCGCACCCGCACGTTGGCCTCCGTGATGAACACCGAGTACTTGGTGTAGTCGCTGGGGAGGTGCCACTGTACTGCAGGTACGCCGACGCCGGGTGGAAGAACACCGGGATGCACCCGGCCACCATCGAGTCGAAACACAGACCGCCGCGTGTACTAGTCGACCGCCGCTGGACCCTGTGCGGCGGCGCGGCCTCGGCATGGCGCGCAGGGCGGCGTAGCCTCAGCTCGGAGCAGCGGTGGCGGGCGGTGCGCAGCAGGCGCAGGGCCGGCACGGCGTGACGGCGCAGCTGGCTGTAGGCGCGGGGCGACGCAGCGGCTCGACAGAGCGCACGGCGCACGAGGACGGCTGGTATTTTTGTGAAGAAGACAAGGGTAATATGGTCTTATGTTGGGAAATATGCATAAGAGTGGTAATTTTGTGAACATGGTGACTCTGGAGTGGTATTTTTATGAGATGAAACTTTGCAGTGGTATTTCTTTAAAGTGACCACTTTGTAGTGGCATATATCTAAATTTTCCTTGAGCAAAACGTTTGCTTAGCTTATCTGGCTGGATTTATATGTTAACTAGTTTCTGACGTGGTTTTCCTGTTACTTGTGCTGGTTGTGTCATAGGCGCAAAATTTTCTGTTAAGATTTATATATGTTGCGGTGCTAATCTATCTACCCGTATACACGATTGTGTGTACTCCTAAAAAGAATCTAATACATGTCTAGCTAGGTTCTAATATGCTGTTATCGTTATGTAATTGTGCATGGCTGCAAACATGTGTGTCGTTTTTGGTAGGTGTAATTGGTCTTTTGCTGGTTTAATGCGGTGCTAATATTGTTATATGCCACTAGTTTTGTGGAGTATGGTATAGTTTGCTAAATATTAGGCTAGCTACATCAAAGATTAAGCAGGTTTGAAGTGAATGACTATAATACCTGTCTTGCTCAACTAGTTCCATTTTTTTGCACCATGGAGTGAAACTAAATCTAAGGCGCTGTGGGATGACCGATCATCAAATAATTTACCCATAGTCTTCATGGTTCAGAATATTTCTTGATTTTGTTGTAATGGTTATAATCTGTAGTGATGATGAGGAGGTACTTCATGATGAGGAACCTCCGGAGATTGAAATGGGTTTTTCAAACATTATTGTTGTGGACAATCTGCCGGTTGTTCCCCCAGAGAAGTTTGAGAAGCTGGAGAATGTTGTACACAAGATCTATAGTCAAATTGGTGTGATCAAAGAAGGTGGTCTTTGGATGCCTGTAAACCCTGAGACAAAGAAGACCTACGGCTTCTGCTTCATTGAGTATAATACTCCGCAGGTATTTTGCTTCTTGTCAGTTGCGTTTCTGTCCTTATCTGCATGATAGAATGAAGCATTGACTTGATTCTATTGCCTTTGCAAGCCATCTGTATTCCATCCTAAATAAAAGGTCATCCATACCAAGGGAGCTCTACCCTGGTGAATATTTGTATATGCAAGCGAGGTCGTTCCATTGAAATATACAAGTGATACTTTTCCGTGTTGGAACATTATCCTTTGGGATGAAGTTCATATGCTTTGAGGACACATACAACCAAAAAATTACAAAAATTTTCTGATAGTTTGAGCCACCTTTTCATTTTTATTTTTTTGTCATTGGCTCACTCTATGTCCATTTTATCTCTCTATTTAATTGTTTTGATTTCTGTCAAATTACTCATGCCCATGTTGGATGATTGAAAGAGAGAATTGTTTGACATTGTGCCAGGAAGCCGAACTTGCTAGGGAAAAAACAAATGGGTACAAACTCGACAAGTCTCACATCTTTGCAGTTAATATGTTTGATGACTTTGAGAAGTACATGAAAGTTCCTGATGAATGGACACCAGCTGAAATTAAGCCATACACTTCTGGAGTATGTCTTTTGCTTTTCTACTCCCCAGAAGTCTGATTCTTTTCAGCAATTACATTTTCGACATTACCATATTTGTCATGTAACATTGCCTGTTGTCTTGATATTGCATCTGTGTATTGCAGGAAAATCTGCAAAAGTGGCTAACTGATGAGAAGGGCAGAGATCAATTTGTTATCCGTGCTGGTACATTCACAGAAGTCTACTGGAATGATGCAAGGCAATTGATGCCTGAGCTTGTGTACCAAAAGCAGGTACTTGTTTTTCTTGGATTTACTTCTTGCTTACAGTTTGACTGAAAATTTAAGTTCATGGCCTGCTGCTTCTTTAAGTAGAACTGATATCATATGTATACTTATCTTTTTACCAATTTTATTTCTTGTCAGTACTGGACGGATAGTTTTATTCAATGGTCCCCTCTTGGGACGTACTTGGCGACAGTTCATAGGCAGGGCTCACAGGTGTGGGGCGGTGATGATAAGTTCGAGCGTCTAATGCGCTTTGCTCACCCGCAGGTACTGGTTTGTGTTACACTGAATCTATCCAATATTTAATGTTGTTCTAGCTGACAGTGGCTTGTGACAGGTGAAACTGATTGACTTCTCTCCTGGTGAGAGATATTTGGTCACATATAGCAGCCATGAGCCCAGCAACCCTAGAGATACTCACGTAAGAGACTGTTATAGATTTATTTTTTCTGTCATACCTTTTCCTGTCTGACTTTGATTCTTAAAACTTGTAGAGGGTTGTCCTAAATATCTTTGATGTAAGGACTGGGAAAGTGATGCGAGACTTCAAGGGAAGTGCTGATGAGTTTACTACTGGTGGAAGTATCGGTGTTTCTGGGGTTTCATGGCCTATCTTCAGGTGAAAACACCTGTGTTGTACTTTTTAATGAATGCACAGATTTTCATTAACTTGTCATAGTCGGATGCTTACTGTAGTTTTTTGTGTGTTTGAAGGTGGGGTGGTGGAAGAGATGACAAATATTTTGCTAGGCTTGGGAAGAATGTTATATCTGTCTATGAAACTGAGACGTTCTCTCTTCTTGATAAGAAGTCGTTGAAGGTAGAAAGTGTGGTGGACTTCAGTTGGTCACCCACTGATCCTATCATAGCGCTGTTTGTGCCTGAATTGGGTGGCGGAAATCAGCCTGCCAGGGTAAGTACAAATTTCTGCAGTGAGCCTGTTTTAAGATGTTTATTCAATTAATGGTGAAGGCTAAAATATGTGCGTTGTGTTGAAAGGTGAGCCTTGTGCAAATTCCTGGCAAAGAGGAGCTGCGGCAGAAAAACCTTTTCAGTGTTAGTGATTGTAAGATGTACTGGCAGAACAATGGAGAATATCTTGCTGTGAAGGTAGATAGGTACACAAAAACAAGGAAGAGCACTTACACTGGGTTTGAGCTATTCAGAATTAAGGAAAGGGACATCCCAATTGAGGTCCTTGAATTGGACAACAAGAATGACAAGATAATTGCCTTTGCATGGGAGCCCAGAGGTCACCGCTTTGCTGTTATTCATGGTGATGGACCTAAGCCTGATATAAGCTTCTACTCCATGCGCACAGCCAACAACACTAGCCGTGTGTCCAAGATCACCACACTCAAGTCCAAGCAGGCAAATGCATTGTTCTGGTCACCTGCTGGGCATTTTATTGTTCTTGCTGGGCTGAAGGGTTTCAATGGCCAGTTGGAGTTCTACAATGTTGATGATCTAGAGACCATGGCAACAGGAGAGCATTTTATGGCGACGGACATCATGTGGGATCCTACTGGAAGGTGAGCTAATCACTGAATCAAGAATTTCTTGACATTACTGTTTTGTCAAATTTGCAAAATTGTGTTGAGACATCTCCAGAATAGCTTTTAGGAATTCTTAAGACGTGAACTCTTAAGAATGTGCATCCTCAACTGAAATGAATGAAGTTCTTACATTTTGTCAACCCTAAAAACACGCTCCCTCAAAGTTATTTAAATGAAATTCTTAGATTCAGTTATTATTAGATGCACTAAACACTTGGTAATAGTGTGTTTCAAGTACCTTTAGATTGATTCCCTTCTGATTTGGTGGAACTGAAATGGTTTTGTAACCTTGCTTCTTGTTCAGGTATCTCGTTACTGCAGTCACCTCAGTCCACGAGATGGAGAATGGTTTTCAAATTTGGTCCTTTAATGGCAAGCAACTTTACAAGGTGTCAAAGGATCACTTCTATCAGGTAGAATTTCCATCCTTTGTTCTTTGAACGCACGCCTTCCTGTATCACTGTCATGCTTTGCCATTTACTTGTAACTGAATCATGGTACAGTTCCTGTGGCGCCCGAGGCCACCATCACTACTTACCCCGGAGAAGGAGGAGGAGATTTCGAGGAACCTCAGGAAGTACAGCAAGAAGTACGAACAAGAGGACCAGGACGCGATCAACCAGCTAAGCGAGCAGGAGCGCAAGAGGCGGAAGCAGCTCCAGGAGGAATGGGAAGGATGGGTTAGCAAGTGGAAGCAGCTCCACGAGGAAGAGCGGGCATACAGGATAGAGCTGAGAGATGGGGAGGCCAGCGACGAGGAGGAAGAGTACGAAGCCAAGGAGGTTGAGGTGGAGGAGGTGGTGGACGTCACAGAAGTAGTTGTTGCCTTCGATCTAGATCAGGAGTGAAGCACAGAAGCTTATGCTCTGGTGAGGTTTTTTTGACCGTCGTGTTGAAGTTAATTGTCATGGCTGTTGCATAATAGGCTCAAGAGATGAAGCGCCCAATTTGTTGATCTTTGTACCGGTCGATTGTACGCATGGCCCTTCAATTTACGGGTCATGTTTTCGAAGATGAAATTTTGTGGTTGGAATGCTAATCGTAGTCATTTCGTTAGTAATCTGTCGGGCCATAGTTTGCTCCACCTGTGATTTTGAAGTTGTTTTCTCATAAACCAAGATGACATAACACGAGTTGCTATGAATCGGCCGACGCGGAAACTCTGGAGGTGCGGAGCCCCAGGCAAATGCTCGGACACCTCATAGTACGCCTTCGTGTGGATCCATCACAGCCGCCACCGTCTTGTGGGCGTACGCCCCGGGCTCCAGGAGCCGTGGCTGCGCTGCGCTCCCTCGGCGTCGAACGACGCGAAGTACCCGAGCAACGTCATCACGAAGCATATCCCCCTCAATGTTGGAGTTTATCGTCCGATGGAATGGACTGACCCGCAGTGACAACCGTGTCATTACAAACGGATAATAATACAGTCAATATATTACTATTTGTTTGTCTAGTAAAACATAATAAATAATAAGATTATCAGAGTGATACAGCAGAATAATAATTAGAGACAACATAATATTACATAAACATAGACACGTAGGGTTAAAGTCTGATACAAAACCACTTAGACTCGAATATTACAGTACCAAAAGTAGATAGTCTAGTTCAACTTCTAATTATACATGAAGTATTGAATATAAAGACAACACGTTAATTTTACGGATACCCTAAAAGTTGTGCCCGTGCTTCCACCCCATACGGTTCGTTCTCAAAACTATCTCCCTCCCACTTAGGATAGAGTTCCTTTGGGTAGGCCTCATCTACCGCAAATGAGATCCCGAGCTAGCTATTTTCTAGACAAAGAAAAATAATGGTAAGAGTAAGTACAAAGTACTCAACAAGCTTATGTAACAAAATACAATATATACACATAAACCAACATTTTCTAGAACATCTATTCTCATTCTTATGACATATAGAAAATAAATGTTTTTAGGTTGTGAAAATTTTTCGATTGTTAATTTAGAAATCTACTGAACACTTGTATAATTGGATAAAACCTCCACCGATTCCCACAACCTCCAGTCCAAAAGATATGCATGAATTCATGATTTATATAGCACTGTAGACTTGTACCACTTACCTATAGTCACTCTGATTCTTGTAGCGAGTATATCTTCACATTTCCTTAGATATAATGTCCAAATTAGAGCACATAACTTTTAACTCTATCTTGGTATATTATACTTCAACCCGACTACCCATAATTGTTGGTCCGAGGTGGTTTCTCACTCTCACTGGGCACCCACCCAATTATAAGCTAGTCGTTAGTCGGACCAGATGCACCTTAACCCGACACTCCAACGCACTAATATATGAGTCTTGAGTTTTGCCCTTTTTGGCCTTTCCCGAGTCTCACAATCATATACTCCACACCCATGTGGAGTGTATAATAACCTTGATAGGATTACTGATTCCGCCCATCTTTTGACGGTACAACTGATACGATCCATTATACAAGTGAAATTTGTGCATCCTTATATAATATCCATATATAGAGGGTCCTAAATCAGCCCCCTTTTTTGATCTGAGGACCTTCTACCCACCTCTTATTTATCGATACGACAGTAGCTTTTCCAACTGCCTACCCTTTTCTTATTGGTACAACAATAGCTTCTCCAACTGCCTACTCTTTTCTTATTGGTACAACATTGGCTTCTTCAACTTCCTACCCTTTTCATATTCATCATCATTATTAACCTCAAGCACATGTTCATCATTATCATCTTTAAGCACATGATTTCTTTTAAAAATTCATTTTATACAAGAGTGATATTAATCTAGCATAAAAATAATTTTTAAGCAAAATTACTCTAATTCAATGATCAAAGGTATGCTTGCTTGAGTATGATAGAAAATCTGGGTTTTAGGTTCACTCGAGTGAATTTCTCCCTCCGGTATCGGTTCTTTTCCTGCAGGTAACACATATGCTACAGATCAATTTACGAATATAGAACAATAAATAAATAAATTATACTAAGGCGTTCCCATGCGATCCCCGAAATTAATTTAACTGATTGCGGATTTTTACAACTTAAATGCTATTTAAATCGTCGCATACAATTTTAGTCTACTGATGACAACTAATTTATTTTAATAATCAAGAATAACTATTAATGGTTTCTAAAATTTAAATGACTAAAAAATTAACTAGGTATTTAAATTTGCAATGGAGTAATCTATAGTAAAATACACGAATACTAGTTTTACATGCTTAATCTCTCTCATCAATCACTATTTGGCCAATGACGTTCAGGTCGTGTTTAGAATAGTGATGGCTTCTGGCTGAAATTTTACTGTAGCTGGCTGATTTTTTACTGTAATTGAGTTGACTTATTGGGCATAATTAAATTTAAAAAATGTAAAAATAAAAATGGTATGCTAATCTAGAGTGGACAATGCAAAGGAATACGAGAAAAAACAAAACACAAAAAAAAAAGAAAAAAAACAAAACATGCACAGTACCTGTACCGCCGAACGCCATCGCTCAACGCGCAGCCATCGCGTCGTTGAGCGGGGCCTTACTGGCCACTCCTGGCTTCCATCCCATTTCCCTTCTCTCTCTCTCTCTCTCTCCACCTCTTGCTTTTCCTCATTTCTTCTTTGGCTCTGTCTCTCGTGCCGATTGCCTTACCGGCCGATTGCTCTCTGGTCTCCTCTCTCTGGCGCCAAATGCCTCCTTTGGTGCTGCTCCTCTCCAATCAACTTTTTGCCACTCTCTTTCTAGTTCTACTAGGCTCCCAGCTTGCCTCCTATCTCCTGCTCGACCAGCTCCTTGCCAACTACTCCCCTAAGCTGGAAAACTCACCTCCGACTTCCTCCAGCTCGACCCCGGTCGGATCTGCCCTTGGCCCCTCTGGATCTGTGGCCGGCTACTGGAATCAGCACCCCTTGCTAATATTGCTCCCCTTGCTAAATTTAGTTCATGATTTTATTTCTTGCTTTAACTTGTGATTTGAGTTGTTTTTTTTTTGCGTACGAATGGTGAATGTGGTGACGGCTATGCTACTACAGCTTGCTATGGCGGGGCTGAGGCTTCCCACACACTAGGGAGTACCGTGGCTGTTGGGTGTGTGTGGTTGACCGACAATGGCATGTCGTCACCACGGAGGTCTCCCTGTGGTATATGCTACTTCCTTCCCTCTTCCTCTTCTTGCTTGCTTATCTCTATGTATGCCATGGGTTGCTATGTGTAGGACCAAATATGGTGATGGGAGGGCGTTGAATAAGGGCCAATAAGAGCCTTTCAAATCTTTTCTCACGACGGAAGTACGACTCCAAGTTCTTCACTCCAATAACTATGAGAAGTTATGAAGTTCAGAGACCAATCACCAACACAAAAGGATCCAAGAGAAATTGTGCAAAATCGGTAGTATCGCTATAGTACTACAACAAAATCGTTAGTACCGCTATAGTATTTTGGTAGTATACTGCTACAGTAAAATTGGCACAGAAATAGTAAAATCGGTACAATTTCAAAACAAAAATCAGAAGAACTTTTGATTTATTGGTCCAAATGACTTGAAACTTGGCATATACCCTCATTAGGATGTCAAAAACCTATTCCACTTAATGATCGAGAGAATCAGTATCAAAGTTTTGACCTTTTTTTTATTTAAGTGAAGAGAGCACTAATATCGGGTAAAAGAGGAAAATCTTGATTTGCTCTTACTTGTAAGTCCTAGATGATCTAAGTGACCTTGGATAAGTTCTCACATGCTATAGTAAGCTAAATTATAACACAAATTCAAAGTAAAACCCCTATAAGATCAAAACTCTCAAATCAACCATTTCTTGATCAAAACCGGATAAACTCAAGAACTTTCTATTGAAAATGCTTAGATAAATAGAATCTTATCTTTAAGAGATATCTCCACCTCTTACACATTCTTGGCACCAAGAAAGATCAAGAGAAGAGATAAATTCAAACAAGAAAGTTAGCAAATTAAAAGCATAAGAAGAGATCCATGGCACAACTCACTTAGCAAAACTTTAGATGTTCATTTTATCTGGAGAGAAATATTTTACAATCAATCCCTTAGAATAGTAGAGCTCTAAGTCTAGAGTACATACACAAGGCTCCAACACAAGAAAACCAAAACCCTAAACTTAGAGGCTTACATGACTCATCTTGAATAAGGTTTATGTAGTGTAGGCTCCTCACCTCTTACTAAATCAGCCGCTCCTTAGTGAATCCCATGAAAAACTCGGTAATCTACACACATATGGGTTTTACTCTCTCATACACTTGCACGTTTTTCAAAGCATGACTTCTCAAAGGCTTACAAGCCCGATAAGACATTTCATCCACAACAATGTGACCTAAACCACATAGGCCAGCGTCGTGATTTTACAAACCACCACTCTACCTAGATTTGAATAATTTTTTAAATTGTTATCCATCAGTTTTCATGAACGATGCGGTGTCCATGACTTATCGCCAAGATTATATGCCTGTTCCGAGGCAGTCACCACTTGAAACGCATAAGTCCTATGTCACATAGGGCTGTAAATGAGCCAAGCTCAAGTAAACCTGGCCTCCTAAGCTTGAGCTCAGTAGAAACTTAAGCTAAGCTCGAGTGAGCCTGAGTTCGTGTCTGAGCTTATACATAGTCTCAAGCTCATCTTGAATAAGCTCGATAACAATTAAAAAAAATTAACATGTACTAATTTTTAATAATAAGAAAAGCTTGAGTTTGGCTAGAGTAAGCTCGATAATAATAAAAAATAATTCAACATGCACTGATTTTTCAACAATCGAAAAGCTCGAGCTCGAGCTTGGCTCGAGTAAGTCCGATAAGAGTTAATATGCATCAATATTCAATCTCAAATTGAACTCTAATGAGCTATTCGAGCTTGGCTCATTAAAACTCACGAGCTCAGGATCAAGCTCGAATTGGGCTCATTTAGAGTTTGAGCCAAGCTTGAATCGAGCCTAGAGCGAGCCAAACTCAAGCAGCTTGTGAGCCTCGAGCTTTTATTACAGCCCTAATAGCACACTAATATCACTTCACAGTTCGTGATGCCCAACGTCTTGCTGCCAAAATCATACGCCTGCTCCGAGAAATGTCACCACTTGAAATACGCAAGTCCAATTGGTATACCACATGCACGCATTACCTCTTCACTATCATTGTCTTTCTCCTATGGATGTTGCTCCACCTAGACTTCCGCGACACTCCATGACCTCAGGACCCCTTCCGTAGCCTCGGTCTTGCCGTTGGCCGCAATAATCATCAAAGCATGAGCACACCAAAGAGCAAAGAAATTGATCCAAGAACCAATGACATGCACCTGACTCTCAGTTAGCAAAATATATGCATGGACATACCATGATTCACACATGCATGGTCTCCTCATAACTAACACTTACACGGACTTTCGTCGTAACTAATACCATCAAAATCAACACTCGAAACCAACTGGGCACAGGGGTTGTTATAACCGCGGCACCTATGCTGGTCATACCGCCCACTCCACACCGATCAAACAACCTTGCTAAGGCTAGTCAGACCGCTACACTCCAGTTGTACCATGATTACAACGTCGGTACTATCGCTAACTTTAGACAGCAATAACTCAAAATGCAAATGTTCAAAATCAAACTTCAACAACAATATAAGGCACAGACAATGTCCAATACTCATCACTCTCATGGGGCTACCATCACATGCTTACAATATCCCTCTTGATGAGTAATTTGACAAACAGCCTAAAGGCAAGAATTTGAGTTTGAATTTTGGACTTTTAAAGCACACAAGTTACAAGAGCCACTAGTGGTCCAGATTTTAGAGAAAGAAGGAACATGATCATAGTGGCATGATGTAGAGTGGTGCTAAGATAAAGAAAGAACAAGTTTTCAACTAAAGCTTCATTCACACCTAAAACTCCTCAAAAAGAAATTTTTTTTTACTCATAGTCCAAATAAAAGAATAATTGATCATTATGACCATTGTCATAGCAAGACAAGACACTAAAAGAGTAAATAAGAACAAATTTAATACCACTTGACAACAAAAGATCATGAATGACCGAAAAAGCATTTTTCTCACCTAAAAACTCAATTTGCTCTAATGCAACCTCATAAAGCTCATCCTCCATCTTTTTAACCTTCTTAAGCATTCTCCCTTCGTAAGTTTACTCTCATCAAATTCATCCTATTTACACTAATATTAAATTTTGTCTTGATCATTCTTCCCCTTTTGGCAAAATAGTCGTCAAGGGCAAGGAAGTAATGCAAATTCACAAATACACATTCTCCCTCCTAATATGATGCTTGATAGTAAATAACAAGAAAGCAAGAAAGAGCATATATGTATGAATGAAAACATATAACCTAAAAGAGAGCTTCGAAAATTATCAAAAGTGAGATTAAGGATAAAAAGATACCACTTAAATCCATAAATGCATACAAAGCTATCTAGATTATGATAAAGCATATATAAATAATCTAGTCAAGATATAACAATTTAGATTATTCAATTTAATGTAAAGTTAAGGAAGTTTTCAAAATTAACAAGTTCAACTAAAAATACCCAAGTATAAACTAAGCGCTATCAAGAAGGCTAAATAGAGCTAAGAAGCTCAAATTGAATCTTTTAAAATGTTAGAAGCTCAATTTTAACTAAATATGCTCAAGTACTAGATAAAAACTATTCTTGAAATATTAGAAATCATTTAGCTCTATCTTAGTAAAGCAAGTCCTAAACTAGGAGCCATCTACAACTATCGGACCCGAATTTTGTAATCCAGAGTCCTCTATGATTTCACTGTACTATTCCCTGGATCAGTAGATAGTGTTCACAGATACATTGTTGTCTCAAGTCATACATCGTAAAAAATAGATTAAACTAAAGCATTACATATCAGATATTAGAATATACCACGTCGGGTGATAGTTTTACATAAAGGCCAATTAGGCCAAATATTTACAATACAAAAGATAGCAGTGAAAAGTATAAACAAAAGTAGAACCATTAGCCACAGGCAAGCGACTGGGGGTAAATGGTGCAATAGATACTATCTAAGACTAGATAATAGATGTGCACACATCTCCATCGAGTCTATTTGCCTAGGACCCAAGCTTGGTAATGTCTTCTAATTCCCTTCATCTGCTCTACCTTCCATGGCAGGTGCATCTTCATATGCATAGTGATCTTGGTTTTCTGGTTTTTGGTAATACGAGAGTAAGCATAAACCACTGTGCTCCGCGAGTCAATACACATGATGCAATTAGTTAACATGCATGGTTTATCAAAGGTAGGCTATGGTTGTTTTATTTGCCATAAACTACTTTTTGAGAATAGGGTATATAGAAAACTTTCTGTGACCTAACAGTTTAAACTAAAATATGTTATTTGAACTAAAGAGTGCAATAATAGTATCCATATGCTAACCTTTCAGCGTTATAACCGCCTACCTTACCACTGGGACGACACTCAGGACAACATCAAATCAGGGCTTCCTGTAGCCCACCATTTTCCAGTCCCACCCTCAAAGTTTTTGAAATAGAACTATAGTTGGTTAAATTCTTATGCTCGTCGAAAACCGTGAGCATATCTGTTCGAATAGTTTTTACTCTATAGGGTTTGTACACTTTAACCCATAAGAGACAACCATCCTATTTTACCCGCACAATTCCTTGGCCATGCTGATGAGGAGGTTGTCATAATAACCTTTCAAAATACCTTGCCCCTTCTGTCATCTCACCCATATGGGCTACTCCCACACAAGGTGGGTCCTATAAGTTGTTTGGGATACCTACACAACGACTAGCCGTAGCAGGACTACAACTTTCCCCAATGACTAGCGCAGTTGAGATACCTCACCCTTTACTTGGCGTCCCAACAAGTCGAAACACATTCTGCACTTGTACTACCCCACTCCCCCACCAATGAAATGACCTCCAGGGTCCAGTAAGTTTACTAAACCAAGTTGTACTTTATAGACTTATGGATGTACTTGTTTTGCATAGGAGTTCATGACAAGATTCAGTTCTTAGGGTTATCTAGGCGGTTCAATCCCCAAACCACATATTCTCGTGCATCCACTTCACCAACCCCTCTTACCATCCGCCCAGATAAATAAGTATGTTGGGGATTTTGAAAACATGAAATATCCACATCAAGTATACCAACCATTCTCACCCCTGACTTCCTAAATCAGTTTCTCATTTTGGTGTTCCTAAGTATTTAAGTAGTATTAAGCGTGGCGTATAATTATAGACTTACTTTCAAATTTTATCATTATAATTTTTTCTATGGTGACAAAGCTCACATGTTCAGAATATCTCAACAGAATGTACTACTAACAAGTTCAATAGTAGGCATGTAGCTAGTACTCTAAAACAATCATAGATTTGCATATAAAATATTTGCATGCAATTTGATACTTTAAATAGAAATAACTTGCTAAAAGTATATCTTCAACATGATTAAAGGATTGACTCACCTTGGTCACAGTTGGCCTGATCTTGCTGGTCTTGACTTACTTCGGCTTTAGCGTATTCCTCCTAAGCTTCGTACGCTAGTTTACGTTGCGCGAAAATTCGTATAAAGAAAATTAGTAAACCAAATAGATTCATATATAAAAAATTTCAAATAAGCTCCAAAATTCTTAGTTTTAGTTCCATTAGATAGATCTTAAATTTAGATGAATTTAAAATTTTGTTTCATCAAATTTAGAGTTAATACGAATAAGTTATGCCTATTCAAAGTTCTCTGTTTGAATTTAATCCGAAAATGAGAGGGGAGAGAGAGATCTCTCGTTGACAGGTGGGCCTGGTTAAGTTCGGACCGATCCGAACATTTGAGAGAGTTCAGACCGTCTGAATAGCTAGGACGCATGAGCCGTCCCATCAGCGAGGGACTATCCGATCGTCCGAGTAGTTCGAACCCTCCGAACAGCTAGGACGCGCAAGCCGTCCGATCAATGATGGACCGTCTGATCGAGTGGGAAGGCTCTAACGTGCAAGCTGTCCAATCAGTGATGGATCGCTCGGATTTGGCTGTGAAAGTTTGGACCATTCGAACGGCTGAGACACGTACACCATCTGATCAGCTGATGAGTCGTTCGGACTGTCTGATCATTCAAAGGAGAACGTTTGGACCATATGAACGGTCACCTTCATCAACACAGAGCTCCTGCCTCTCTTTGTACTGCAACAAAAGGGCTCACCGCCGGCGATAAAGGCTGTGGCCGGACATGAGCATTTCAAAAATGGAATGCTCATGTCTGAGCGCACATCTGGGCTTAGTCCCGCCGACCAGTTTGATGGTGGTGGCGGCCAGCGGCGACTAATGGCGGTGGCAGAATAGGGGAGGGGCGACCCTGGATGTACGCCGCACCAGAATGCAATTGGCTGGTAGGGAAGCATCTAAGTGTAGACAGGAGGCTACCTTGGGGGTTGGCGCAGCTTAGGATTGGCTGTAGCGGTCTGACGACGTAAGACGACGATAGGGTAGTGGAGGCTCACGGTACCGATGAGATACAGGCATCGATAAGTCTAGCCGAGGGTGGGGATGGCGTCATCTTGCCCCAAGGATGCTCCGGCTCGACGCAATTGGCTCACGGTGGCTCCAGTCGTAAGATTGCTAACTTACCAGAGTTAGCGCATATGGAGACAACGATGAAGCACAGGAGGCCAATTAGATGTGTTGGGAGGAGGAGTGGGGTGCGAGGAGAGTGTTGGCATCCTACCATGGCTTTTATAGGCGATGCAGTAGCCTGGCGATGTGCGACCCTATATGGTCGGTATGGCTGAGGCATGGAGTGGCATGGCCAGGCACAGCCATTTGGGAGGAGTGATGGAGGGGATGGGCGACTAGTCAAAGAGGACTATAGCACTGCGAGGGAGGAATGGCATGTGCATGGGCAAAGGATACGATGATGATCCTACGGTGCACGATGAGGAATGGCAACGCGATGTGGCAGGGCCAGGCAGGGCTGTGACTGATGGGAGTGACGTGCGCCGAGTAGGTGCTTGATGGGGCTAGATGTGGCATCAAGTTGCGGCGACATAAGCGCACGCTATGGCTGACTCGAGCAGATACATCATGGTGGACCGAGCAGCGCCTCATCGCCCTTTCTTCCAAGCGGCGGGTCAAAAGGAGGAGGTCAGATGCGATGGCTTTCCTATGGTGACATGGGAGTAGAGATATGGCAACGCAAGCGGTCAGCAGTAGCATGTGCGAAAGGGGAGCATGTCGGCGACTAGTGGTTGCAGCGGTGAGACCCGGCAGAAATGGGCTGCCGTGACAAGGGCTGATAGAAGAAAAACTTTACCATGGCAACGCATGGTAGAAGAAATAGAGAGGGAGCCAGGTTGGCTTATCCCGGCTGAAAGGCCAAAATTTTTTTTAGGGTAGGCCCATTTACACTTTTCTGATTTTTTTTCCTAATCCTCAATAATTAAACTTTTCTCATTTCAAAATTTTGCATTAGCTCATGTCTTTTTATTGTTCAACTTACTACCATATTCCTAGTAAGTTCTCTTACCCTGATTGGTGGATCATCTTTTCATATTCGCCTTTTATTTTAGATTTAACTTCTATCAATTGTACTTTTTTAATTTAGGTTTTTATTACTTTTACTTATTGGAATTTTAACCAAGAATCAAGAAAATCCAACAAGATCAATCTGCAGAGAGCATACATTCCAAAAGATTTTTTTTTTGTAATTACACATTTTTCAGGATCCAAACTTTCAGGATATCACAACAACTGCTTCCTCAGCTTCAACTATTGTTAACATTTTTGTTTTTTTAGCCATGTATTAGATCTCAAGTCTTACTCTGGCCATCCAAACAAGAAGCCTAAAAGAGTGATCTTGGTAATCCAACACACACGCACACATATGTGAAGCCTTTTCCATATACTCAGGAATACATACTCTCACTTCCAATTTACCACTTAAATTATACTCTTTTTTTTGCTATATACTCTTTTCCACATATAAAAGGTGTATATACACAAATTATATTATAAAAAGTGGATTTTAAGAAAAAAAATTTTATGTAACTCACTTTGGAGTACCTTATAATCATTATTAGAGTATACTCAAAAGGATAAAAAGGTATAACAATATCATTTAAGCGGTATATAAGAAGTAAAAGTATGTCCTCTCAGGAATATAGAGTCATTTTCACATATATATGTATATGTATATATAGGAAAATAGTTTCATACTCCTAAGAGTACGTACTCTCACTTCTTATATACCTCTTAAATGATATTATTATACCTCTTTATCCTTTTTAGTTACTCTAATAGTAATTATAAGATACTCCAAACTGAGTTCAATGAAAAATTTCGTCAAAGTCCACTTTTTATAGCATAATTTGTGTATATAGTTCTTTTATATATATGAAAAAAAGATATGTAGCAAAAATAAATTACTTCAATTAAAATTTTTCAACCAAATCACATTAGATTATTTTAGAATTAGTGATTAAATATATCGAAAGTGATAAATAAGTATAACATATTCGTTTAAGTGATATATTAGAAGTGGGAGTATATATTTCTAAGAGTATGAAAAAGGCTTTATATATGTGTGTGCGTGTGTGTGTGTATAGTTACATTCTGTTATAGAGACCTGCTGAGTTCTTTTATAATCATTGTTACTTAATATGTGGTTTTAAATGACGGAGTTGATGACCTAGTATATCGATACGTCCATGCTTCCTGCTATGACATGGAAGACGAAGGTCTATATTAGGTTTAGTCTCAGTTGATTGTTTGTAACAGATCAAGGAGGTCCCTTTTTTTTGGTTTACTTACTATTGCGCTGATTTGTTATGAACAATCCCATTTAGCCCATAGGCCTATTATGTAAAAACTGATCATAAGATCTATTTATGGTTGCATATGTAATATTAAGTACTCAATTTATTTTTATGTATATATAGATATGATATCTGCTCATGTTAAATTACGGATTAGCTCAGAATACACAGCAAATTTAGATTGTCAAATCTGAGTCCCATAGATACCGTGCATCGGGAAGTGCGGAGGAGCAGCCCATGACCAGGAATATCAGCAATGACGATGCGGACGTCGCACCGGCGTCTCCGGTTGCGCCGTGGCCGGATTAGTAGGCTCCATCGCTGAATTGGTCCTCTCGTTTTTGGCTCGGATTTGGGAACTGGAAGATGGTGCGGTCTCGGTCTAGTTTCGTGGCCTGCTTCTCCTCCTGGTTTGATTTGTTTCTTGATGGTGCCTGCCCAGGGGCGGGAAGTAGTTTCCTTTCTCACTTTTTTCTGCTGGGTTCAGGAAATCTGTAGTCCTGGGGGCTGTTTGAATGGAAGGATTTGGCTACGCTTTAGTTTAATTTAATACGGGAGTCCAGAGACGGTCCTAATGGAGTTCATGTACGTTCGGTCAAACACCTAATTTTTTTGAAACAATACTTTATATTTAGTAGGTATATTAGTCATACATATTGATAAATTAATCCAAATATTTTATATTTATATCCGTAATAGATTCTAGCCCACCCTCGTACCTCCCTCCCTAATCGTCTAAAAAAATATAGCCTAGTTGAAGGTTTAAGGAGGTCAGACTGACTATCGAGCTTAACGAGCTATTATCAAGGTTCGTTTGAAATTGATATAGTTTGAGTTCAAATCATTTTATTTGTCTTTTAAGTGGTTGTTTTAAATTTAAGCTAATAAGCCACTATCGAGTTGAGTCTCATTAACTTTTTCCACTCGAAATTGACTTATTTCACTTTTGAACTCATTAATTACTGTAATCACATCAATTTTGATTCGAACCCAAACGAACATTTTTGCCAGCCAACTAGAGGGAGTGAATAGATGGTTTAATTAATTAATTTTTTTTTGCAAAAACCAAGTTTTATGCAAAATTTAAACGCAAAGTAGCAAACAAGCGGTAACAAGCACCAAGTAGGGCCTAATTGGATCACCTAGGAGCTAGGGTCTCTAGAGGGAGCATGCGGCAGCCATGGTTGAGCCGCTGAGGACAACAAGACAAGTGCATCCCTATTTCCAAGTCACAAATCCCATATTCCCAATTCAACAATTTTTCTTAATTGTTTTATAATTTCTCTAAATTATTTGAGATGTTATCTGTAGTACAAATAATTTATACTTTGATTTTTGGTATTAACTTCTTTTATTAAAATAATATTTTATTAACTCCAAATACCCATCCTAGAAATTCTTGGTCCACCAACAGCTCCTAGCTTTAGGCCATATTTCTGTTTGAAAAAATCAGAAACCAATATAAACATCCGGTTTTCTGTAGTGGCTTCTCTACTTTTTATTTTTTGCTTTCATCTCGCTTCGGGGATAAGGCAGGAAGGTCACGGGTGCGTTATACATCACACTCCACTTGCTCCTATCTTACACATATATCTCTCCCTCACTTTCCACACCACTCACTCTCTCCTTTCAACCACTACTATTTATTTTTAGTTAAAAATCATTAACTATAATTAAAAGCTATCAGCTGCTATGTAGACCCTTGATTGAATTCCATCCTGTTTCTCCCATTTGTACGTCACTTCGGACTTGCTTGCAAAAATTATTTTTTGTTTCCTGGAAAATCGTGGAGCTAACGTATTATGAGGGCATGTACAACAGTTAAGACGGCTGCTGTCTGTATATACATGCACATCATACATAGATAACAAAAAAGACAGCTTGTACAATAGGCTGTCTATTTAGTTGTCTGCAACCTCATCAAAAAAGATAACAAAAAAGACAGCTTGTAAAAAAGACGGCTTGTACAATACTCGCAACGCTGTCTCTTCACCTAGGAGCACGAGCGCGGGTCGTCTCTTCGCGAGAGAACGGCTTGTGTCTCTTCTTTCCTTAATTACAGTCCACATCGGATGATTTTGCTGTGTTAACATAATAAAGACAACTGCTGTCTCTCCGTTGTACCTGTCCTGAACTGTGAGAACGCACACCCACCCCATGTAACATGCACACGCGCGAGGCACAACACTTTTCAACGGAAGGCTTATTAAATGGGTGAGTTCTTTTTAGTTTTAACTTATGATTTTTAATTATTTACGAAAGAATATAAAGAAATAGAAACTCGTGTGTAATTTTAGTCGATATAAATAAATTCGCTGCAGTGTGTACTTCAATCAACTTATAGACTTTGTTTTAAAAATATCTTGTTTAAAAGCTATTATTATAAAAAAATAACTTTTAAAAACTGAAAAAACAACCACTAAGGCATATATTTCTCGTCGCAGAAAAAGGCACACATCGCTGATCTTACGCATCAAATCCAGGGATAGACATGAATGAATACCTTTACTCGTACCATCACTGGCCCCATTATGAAAAATCAGTTTAGGTTATCACAATGCAAGTAGAACGATACCCGTTGGCCGTTGCAACCTATGGTGCTCCATATGGAGGAGCATTGGCTACACTCCAATATTAACTGTAGCCAAGATATACTGTGATGCCTAGTCTGGTGTTATCCATGCCGTTTGATGCTATACCATCGAATATTATGCGACAATAATGTCTTTCACAGTGTTGCCACAATGCCATTAGCCTAGCCACCGCTTGTGATTGGACGACGCAGTTATTACATAGAAAGTCTCACTACTACAAAACTATTTATATTAGACGCATCATCACAGATGGTTCATAAAAACTGTCTCTATTAAATGCAATCATAGACGGTTCTTGATAAAAATCGTCTGTGATACTATCACAGATGGTTCTTACTTAAGAACTGTTTGTGATATTGCCAATATCATAGACGGTTCATACTTCAGAACATTCTGTGATATTCCGCAATATCACAGACGGTTTTTAATTAAGAATCATCTGTGATATGTTTCCCGCCCCACACACCTCTAAAATTTTATAATTTTCCGCTTAAGTCCGAGTAGAATTCTGTTTTGACACACCTTCAGTAAAACGGACATAACTTTTGCATACGGTGTCCGTTTTCGACGTTCTTGTACTCGTTGGAAAGCTAACGACGAGCCCGATCCAAAAAAATGACTAGATTGCACCAGTCGCCCTCGAAGACCCCCAAAATTGGCCATTTGTAGTCTTAAATTCGAATTAGAAGTTTTTGAATTCTGTTTTTGCCAAAAGTTTTGATCTTCCCTTCGAAATTTGGGGTTTGTCTCAACTGCAAAGTTGTAGATCTCGTCGAAACCTTTCAAATGAGTATATATAAGCTATCTGAAGCTATCGAGACCGAATATGCAAATTCGGTCTCTGCAATGTTGCACTAGTCGGGATCACGCTAGTGCACACGATCAAACATAGATGTCATCACGAGTCATACACACGACAATAATAGGAAAACTAGAATATCGATAAAATATCAAAGTGCGACCTTATGGCCAAGCTTACAATATCTCTGGCGGAAGGGCTTAACAAAATAGCGTGAAATCCAAAATAAAGCGTAGCGACCAATCGACAAACCACGAGGCTATCGGTGGAGAACGAAGCCTAATCAGTGAAGTCGTCGTAGTACTCCCCTACGGCACCTCCTGCGATAGTACTCCTCTCCTCAAGCGAGCAACATAGGCGTAAGCGTGAGTACATTAATTGCTCGGCAAGTCGTTGTAACAATAAATGCAATATAATATGCAAGGCTTACCAAAGGAAGGCTGAAAGGTTAATTTGCATAAAGGCATTTATTGATGAAATATATTAAATAACTTGAAAGCGAAAGTTAATCAAAGCAGTAATAATAGCTAATCAAAGGGATAAACAAGAACCACTTGTGAACACCAATTCACAAGTTTAAACCAACGATGAACTACTGTCCACTCCCAACATAAACCACCAAGTTATAAATGAAACACTAACCCTCGTGTGAAATCCCGAGCACCGCCCATGACCGAGGACGCGGCTATTCGAATAGTTTTACACTGCGAGGTTGCACAATCTGTACCCACACGATGTGATTAGCCTAGGCCTAAGGAAATCACAACAAGGCCTTTACAATGCTCTACCTCAACCCAATCACGCCGCTAGGGTTTCATCACACCCCCTTGCGCCACATGGAAATCAGCAGCCATGTTCATCACAATGGCGAATCGAATTGAAATATTACAAATTAATCAGCGAGTCCATCCCATAATAGACATGTGGTTTGCACGATTAAGCTCAGATCAATGGCGCACAAAGTTAAGTCCTTAGCATTACGGCGAGACTACCACATCCCCAAAGTACAATCGTACTTCCCCCTTTCTTGCACGATCACTCATCAGTGCAAAACCAATTTGTATAACCAAGCCAACGTCACACCAATGCCGTGGCACAAATTTTAATACACGTGGCACCAACCACGATTCCATATATCATTAAGTCAAATTAATAATTTAATATGTGCGATGAGACGAACGTAAATATAACTTTGGCTAAGCAATCTAATCGTACCAACCCATGTGATAAATAAACTAGCATCACTAATAAATTTCCCAACCTATGGTGACAAAGGTATCATGGTATTTCAAAGTGTCAAGGAGGTATATTTGCAAATGGGACAATAACTACACATGCAGCGGTTTGAATAAAAATAGCAATGCAATGTAATTTAAAGCAAAATAATTAAATAATAGTTTGTAAGTTGGGTTCAACATGATCAAGGGACACGACTTGCCTTCGTTATGCTCGTGGGGTACTCACGGTCTTACAGCGCGAAACACTGCTCCTCGGAATCGAATCTAACGAGAGAGCGAGCGGAAACAAAGAAACACATAAAATGACAAGCAAAAGAACTCAAAATTCACAAAAACAGAACCAACAGCTAGAGCTCGATTTTAGATGAAATTAGAAAAAGAACGGGGTCAATCGGAGCTAGGAGCGGAGGAGAACGGGCTCCGGAAAATTAATTCGAAATTAACTCGGGAAAATTGAAAAAGGCTCTTGTCTTTGTGAACCCGGTGTACCAAATACCGGTCCACGGTGAACCCGCGAACGGAATAAAGTGCACGGGGAGAGAGGGGCGACGCGGGGGCGTCGTGGCGTGGCGGCGGCATATGCCGCCACGTGGCACGGGCTGACGTGGCAGCTGCCGAGGACTTCGCCGGTGAGCCTCGCCGCCTCTCCTCTCCGTGCGCCCGCACCCGCTCCGCCCCTCGGTCCTCGAGCCCAGCCCGCGCGCGCGCACCGCGCTCGCAAGGCGCCGCGCGCCGCCGCGCGCGCGCGCCGCCACGTCGCCGATCCGCTCCCAGCGCGCCACGCGTCGCCATCTCCCGCTCCGCGCCGCGCGCGCGCGTCGTCGCGCCGGCGCGCGAGCCGCCACGCGCCGCCGACGCCGTCGCCGCGCCCGCGCCGCGCGATCCTCGCCGTCGCTCCGTCTGAACCGGCGACCGGATCGTGCAGCGTGCGGTCTCTCTCCGACCGTCGGATCCCGCCGTCGCGCCGCGCCAAGCGCCGCGTCGGCCGACCCCGTCGCCCTAGCCGACGTGGCATCGTGGCATGCCACGTCGGTACCGTAGCCCGCCCCGGTGCCACGTGGCAGCCACGTCGGTGCCACGTCGGTACGCCACGTCGGCCGTGCCACGTGGCGGCATATCTTCTTGCCACGTCGCCACGCCCCGCCCGCGTCGGCCCTCTCCCCGTGCACCTGCGTTCCGTGCGCCGGGTTCACCGTGGACCGGTATTCGGTGGACCGGGTTCACAAAGACAAGATACCTTTTTCGTTTTTCCCGAATTAATTTTGAATTAATTTTCCGGGAGCCCGTTCTCCTCCGTCCTAGCTCCGATTGACCCCGTTCTTTTTTCTAAATTCATCTAAAATCGAGCTCTAGTTGTTGGTTCTGCTTTTGTGAGTTTTTGAGTTCTTTTGCTTGTCATTTTATGTGTTTCTTTGTTTCCGGTCGCTTTCTCTCTCGTTAGATTCGGATTCCGGAGGAGCAGGTTTCGCGCCAGAAGACCAGGAGTACCCCGCTGAGCATAACGAAGGCAAGTCGTGTCCCTTGATCATGTTGAACCCAATTTTACAAACTATTATTTAATTATTTTGCTTTAAATTACATTGCATTGCTATTTTTATTCAAACCGTTGCACAAGTAGTTATTGTCCCAATTGCAAATGTACCTCCTTGACACTTTGAAATACCATGATGCCTTTGTCACCATAGGTTGGGAAATTTATTAGTGATGCTAGTTTATTTATCACATGGGTTGGTACGAGTAGATTGCTTAGCCAGTGTATATTTACGATTGGTCTCATCATACATGTTAAATTATTAATTTGACCTAATGACCTATGGAACTGTGGTTGGTGCCACGTGTATTAAAATTTGTGCCACGTCATTGGTGTGACGTTGGCTTGGTTATACAAATTGGTTTTGCACTCGAGCAGTGATCGTGCAATAAAGGGGAATCACGCTTGTACTTTGGGGATGTGGTAGTCTCGCCTGTAATGTTAAGGACTTAACTTTGTGCGCCATTGATCTGAGCTTAATCGTGCAAACCACATGTCTATTATGGATGGACCTGGCTGATTAATTTGTAATATTTCAATTCAATTCTGCCATTGTGATGAACATGGTTGCTGATTTCCATGTGGCGCAAGGGGGGGTGTGATGCGAAACCCTAGCGGGCAGGATTGGGTTGAGGTAGAGCATTGTAAAGGCCTTGTTGTGATTTCCTTAGGCCGAGGCTAATCACATCGTGTGGGTACAGTTGTGCAACCTCTGCAGAGTGTAAAACTATTCGAATAGCCGCGTCCTCGGTCATGGACAGTGCTCGGGGATTTCACACGAGGGTTAGTGTTTCATTTACAACTTGGTGGTTTATGTTGGGGTGACAGTAGTTCATCGTTGGTTTAACTTGTGAATTGGTGTTCACAAGTGGTTCTTGTTTATTCCTTTGATTATCTATTGCTACTGTTTTCAGTTAACTTTCGCTTTCAAGTTATTTAATTTATTTCATCAATAAATGTCTTTATGCAAATTAACCTTTCAGCCTTCCTTTGGTAAGCCTTGCATATTATATTGCATTTATTGTTACAAACGACTTGCCGAGTACCAATGTACTCACGCTTTACGCCTATGTTGCTCGATTGAGGAGAGGAGTACTATCGCCAGGAGGTGCCGAAGGGGAGTACTACGACGACTTCACGGATTAGGCTTCGTTCTCCACTCGATAGCCTCGTGGCTTGTCGATTGGTCGCCGCGCTTTATCTTGGATTTCATTGCTATTTTGTTAAGCCCTTCCACTAGAGATATTGTAAGGTTGGCCATAAGGTCGCACTTTGATATTTTATCGATATTCGAGTTTACCTTTATTATTGTCGTGTGTATGACTATGATGGCATCTATGTTTGATCGTGTGCACTAGCGTGATCTGGACTAGTGCACATTTACGCAGAGACCGAATTTGCATATTCGGTCTCGACAGTACCACCGCATGTTCCGAGGGCTGCGGGTACACAGGAGAGGTTAGTGCGTACTTGAAAAGAGAAGTAGTAGGGAGGAACACACTGTAAGTGGTTCTTACCGGCTATCGATAGGTGCTCATGTCCCATCGTTGGTCCGGATATTCGCTGGAGTAGTTTGCGCAACTCTAGTAGCGCATACCCAGGCTGAGCCGCTGCTTCGACTTGAAGAACTTGCATGGGTCTCCACACCAATAGAGGGGTGGCCTCTCCCCCTCTGGCGGGTGTTGCGGTGAACTCTCTGTTGAAACCGCCAGAAGGGGGTTGCTGTGACGAGGGATGTCGTCTCGGGAAACTGACCTCCTTGCATGCTCTGCTTGTTGGGCCAGCGCCGCAACTGCCCTTGCTTGTTCGTCATGGGTCGCAGCAGACTTTGCTAGGTCGCGAGTCTCCTCCCATTGCCTCAGCATCTTCTCCCACTGTTTCTTCTGCCTCTTGTCCATCCCGATGCAGTGAAGCAAGTTGCGGTATAGTGTATGGTTTTGTTCTATAGTGCTCTTGTATAGTATAGGCTCAGGGGTTGGTGTGGTGCAGTTAATTTGGAGCCGTGCAAAGCTGCCCCGGGAAGTAACGTAACTACGCAGAGCTAGCCCCTTTGGTCTTCTCACTGTACAAAGCTGTACAGTCTTGTCCTGCCACTGTGCAAAGTCAGCCCGTCTGGTCTTATCGCTGCGCAAAGATGGTCCGTCATGTCTAGACGCTGCGTAAAACTGGCCTCTCTTTTCGCTCACTGCACAAAGCTGCCCAGTCTTGTCTTGTCTTGTCGCTACGCAAAGCTGGCCCGTTTGGTATTATCGCTGCGCAAAGCTGGACCATCATGTCTAATCACTGCGTAAAGCTGCCTCTTTGGTCTTGTCGGTGTGCAAAGCTGGTCTCGTCCAGTCTTGTTATAAAGTGTATTTCAATTCTCACATCATACAAATAATTGTAGGTTACAACGTAACAGTAGAAAATTCTAAATACATAAAATCATCTTCTAGGTGGTCGCCGCTTCCTGGGGAACTTCGGTGATTGATTGTGTCAAAGTCCTTCTTATCTTTTTTCAGTAGGCGTCATTGGAATTCGAGGAGTTGGAGTTCTCGTCCTTTTATTCTGATGTCTCTAGACGAGATTAGATATACCATCTACTTTCTTCGATATATCAACCCTCTATGGTGTATTGAGTGTAGGCACATGCGACTTGGTTATGCTCATTAAATCATTAAAGTGATCAGGCAATTGATTTGCTAATGCCTGCAAATCAATGATCTTCTGGACTTCTCTATTTACTTCACTAGTGCGTGGGTCATATGTATGGATTCCCATGACTTGCCATGTAATTTCATGATATTCTTCATCAAAGGGATTATTTCCTCTTCCTAATGTCGGGAAACTATCCTCATCAAATATAATATCAACGAAATGGGTTGTATGTAAATCTTCTATCATAGGGTCTAAATACCTGATTATAGATGCTATCTCATAACCAATATATATCCCAGACTTTCTGAGAGGGCCCATTGCAGTACACTTTGGGGGGGGTATATGTACATAAACTTTGCAGCCAAACTTTCAGAGATGAGAAATTTTTGACGGTGACCCTTGCACTAGTTGCATAAGTGAATGGATGTTACATGCTGATGATCTAAAGTTGATGAGAGTTGCTGCATGTAGGACTACATATCCCTAACATGTAGTTGGTAAATTACAATTCTGCAAAAAATGATCAGGTAATAAATTTAATCCTCTTAATTAATGCCTTTGCTAGTCCATTCTGGATGTGAACATGCGAGACGGAATGCTCAATTTTAATTCCTATTGCCATGCAATAATCATCAAATGCCTTTGAAGTAAATTATCTAGCATTGTCCATTCTAATGGACTTTGTGTTAATCAGGGACATTATTTCTAATTTAAATTATCTGCAAGATCAGTTTTGCAAAAGTATGATTTCTCGTAGATAATAAACATATGTATGACCATTTTGAGAAAGTATCAATGAACACCATAAAATATTTAAATAGCCCTGACAGAGGTTGTATAGGACCGCAAATATCTCCTTGAATGTATTCTAGGAATACAGGGACTTCACCCTTCACTTTCAGAGCAGAAGGTCTAGTAATTAATTTTCCGGTGATACATGCGGGGCACACAAAATCTTCATGATTCGAGAAATTCTATTTATCATCATCCTAAGATCTGGGTGGTCTAATCTATCATGCTAGAGACAGAAAAAATTAGAGCTTCTAAATATAGTTTTCAGGGCAGTATAAGCTTGGGTGCCTCAATATTAGTGTAATATAGCCCAGATTCAAATGAGAGAAATCTTTCAAATACCCTTTTTCACTTACTTCACACTTTGTAATGAGTATGTATTCTTTACCATACTTTTTTTTGGTCTCAACATGAAAACCGTTCGTGTGAATGTCTTTGAAACTCAAGAGAGTTATAGTCGATTCTGGATACAACAAGGCTTCTTTAATGATCAAAGTTGTGCCTATCGGGAGTATAATTATAGCTCTTCCTGAGCCTATTGTACAAGCATAGCTGCTGGTGATTGTCGTAAAGCTGCCAGCATTCTTACTAATTGATTGAAAAAATTTTGTCTCTCTCAAGATGGAATTTATTGTGCTGACATCAGCTAAACACACTTCCTCTATAAGCCGCCACACGTGTTCTAATATGAAATACTTTATTAATATACAGTAGAAGATAATTAACACATAAAATAAAATACTTCAAATATCAAAACATATCATGCTATAGACTAAGTAAATAAATAAATTAGTATTATCTAATTGTCATGAGAATGAATTGTGTGAGTATCATTATTGGAAGTATCATTATTGGAAGTCTAACTTATTCCTCTTGCACATGAAATGAATGACAATCAAAGTCTAAATATATTTTGTTCATTAGACTGAATCTGCTAAAAAAATATGAGACTTTGGCTGCTATCTTCTCAGGGGTGAGATGCTCTTCTTGAGAAATCATGGTGGCGACAGCTGCAATGTCAAGAGGAGATGCAGCTACAAGAGTGGAGATGATACGGGGTCGCCCAATTTTCTTGACATAGAATATATACTCGTAAAAGTCTTGATGAATCGTAATGATCCTCCAATGCCAGTGCAAGGGATGAACACTCTTTAATCCGTCAAAACACACTCGCGTCGATTTCGCCAACCACTAAGCGAAGATCTATCGTGCACCCAATTCTCAGTGAAAAGGCTGAACAATATTGATTGAAGAAACTTCCTAATTTCTCACGGAATTTTGGCAGTAATGGAATAACTCAAATACAAATAATAGTAGATTAATTCTCAAAGGTGGTTTGCCCAACAATGGGAGAGTATAAGGGTTTTTATAGTGCCCTCCTTAGCACACGTAAGGAAAGTCTTGGCCAAATCAATTATTCGGTTAAGATTTCCTAATCTAACTTCTTAAATTTAGCTACTTGGACTCTTTTAATTTTGGGCTAAAACCCTATCTGAATACAAGCCCGAAACTTTAGATGGGTTCGGACACATTTTGGCACGCAGACCACATTTTCGCAGCGTCAAATCATATTTAACATGTATCATATAGCCAGTCTTGTTCTCAAGTAAAGCATTTGACTTGCCTTACTGGGCTGCGGCTTTGCCCTTCTCCTTTTTTCATTATAGATTTCTGCACCTTGTAGCTCCCATCATTGGCCTCACGGTCAGCGGAGCTCCCAGGTGGTTGTGTGACAAAGTTCTTGCAGAAAACTTCATCTTGAGCCTCTGCAACCTGCATGATATCAATCAATTCAGTACTCTTTGTACCCATCTTGACGATAGTTACGCGCAAACTGTAATGTACTATGATGAAAGGTGGAGAATTTCTTCTCAATCTTCTGCTCATCTATGATCTACCTACCATAAAGTCAAAGATTGGTATAAATTTTATGCAAAGCAGAGCTGTACTCCCCAACTGTCTTGATATCAGCAAATCTGAGTCAGATCTATTCCTTGTCTGCCTGAGAAAGAATGATGTACTTCAATTTATTGAACCGCTTCTTGAGTGCAGTCCATAATACTAGTGCTCTCTTCTCTGCCATGTACTTATTCTTGAGAGTGAGATAGAGGTGGTGCCTGAGAAAGTAAAGTGCCCGATTTTTTTCTTAGGTGTGAGTTTGACATGCTACAATGCACCAATCCCAATGGCAGCACGGGCCTTCTTAGCTCCAAGTACGATCTTGACATTAGAAGCCCAAGTCAAGTAGCTTGGCCATGCTAGGGCCAGCTCCTCAAACTCCTGATTTGTGATATCTGTTATCTACATATGCATAAAAGAAATATATAAATTTACTACAGGTAAATATACATGAAATAAATTAGATAGTGATACAAAATATTCTTGTGATATTTCATAATCTTCTACATATTTTCTATAACTTTACTATTAATTTCAATGATTAAAAGTAATTTAAACAATTATAATTAATAAAAAACAGTAAGTAAATACAAAAAAATAGAAAATAATAACAATAGTGCTAAACAAGCTTCAGATCCAAAAAATAACTCAGAATTTGAAATCCTGAGGCCCTTTTAGCTAAAATATGTATTTTCAGTGAATTCTACAATTTTTCAAGCTTCTCTGCTAATTTTTAATTCTGAGAAAATTTTTGCGTATTTTTCTGATTTTTTGAGGGCCTTTCTGCAAAATCTGGGCTCCCCCCGCCCACCAGCCGATCAGATAGTCCGAACTTCCCTCGACCAATCGGACGGTCTGAACTTCTTTTGACTGATCCGAACGTCCTATAGCTGATCGAATGGTCCGAACTTCTCTCGACCGATCGGACGGTCCGAACTTCTCTCGGCTAATCATACTAGTCCAACGTCCCATGGCTGATCGGACTGTCTATAGCCGATCAAACGGTGCGAACTTTACAATGATTGAGATATTTATTTATAGACTAAGTAGAGAGTGTTCACTAATGGATCAGATTTGCAGGCTGACATCTAGGTTTCCTAATAGTTGGTATCATAGCTCGGACGCACGGGCCGAGCGCACGTCCGTGTCGCCTACATGCTGGCCGGCATGCAACCCGCCGGGAGCAGCGGCCGTCCCGTCGCAGCCGACGAGACAGCCACGTGCGATCGCCACCACGAAGGCCGCCGCTATGCCAAGCCCCGCCTGCTTGCCCATCGATCGATCTCGTCGAGCAATATGCTTGTCATCAGCTGGCGCGGGCCGTCCTTGTTGCTGTAATGGTACGTATGTTGTGTGTGGTACGTCGTTGGGGCAGACGTGTGATCTCTGTATGTATGGCAGTGCCAGCGACTCAGCGGTGTGATTCTCGTGAACTGAGGTCGTAGAATTGGTGGGGAGACGGAGCTACTCCACGGAATCGAGCGAGGAATTGGGTTCGGTAAGCACCCACTTCGTTTTATTGTGCCTTTTGTCGACTCCGTATGTCCAGCTTTGCAACTTTAGATATGTTCAATTTGTTATGCTTTTTGTTGACTCCATTAACATTAGTTATTTGTGCTCGATGCTATAGCTGTGCCACATCAGATTTTTAATAAGGTGGAATAGAGAGAGAGAAGAGAGAGAATGGACTTTGTACTCGTGCAAGTACCAAACCTTTTTAGCAAACAGAGAAAATAGCGATGACAAAATGGTGTATTAAAAGGAATTGTTACTATTTTTGTGAGTCACTCTCCCTGCATAAGAGATGCATGCAAATCATTATAGGGCCCTATAGTAACAAGACTAGTTAGAGCAACTCCAGCAGGACCCCTACTTGAGCTTCTAAACTCATATTTGAGAGCCAGAGCAAAAAACTGAACTCCAGCAGGGCCCCTACTTGAGCCCTCAAAAATAGGGGCCTCTCAAATAAGGCCTCCAAGCCCTCATTTCTAGGGGACCCCTACTTGAGCCCTCAAACTCAGATTTATTCGTATTTGAATAAATACGTCCCTCATTCGGAACAAATTTGAATTTAAATTTGAATATTCGTATTTGAATTTATAAATTTAAACGTCCCTCATTGTGCTTTCAATTTAAATTCGGAACAAATTTGAATTTAAATTTGAATATTCGTATTTGAATTCATAAATTTAAATTCGGAATAAATTTAAATTTAAATTTGAATATTCGTATTTGAATTCATAAATTTAAATTTGGAATAAATTTGAATTTAAATTTGAATATTCGTATTTGAATTCATAAATTTACATATTGTCCCTCATTATGAAATCATAAATATTTTATTGTGTATTGTGCTTTTGTCCCATACATATGCATATAGTGTGAGGAAATAGAGAGAATTGAGAAGTAGATGCTCTGTTTTAAGGGCTCCTGCTGGAGTGCAGCCCAGAAAATAGGGCCCTCAAAAATAGGAGGAGCTCTCAAATGAAAAGTAGGGATCCTGTTTTGAGAGCTACTGCTGGAGTTGCTCTTAACAAGCTATCGAGATAGTTGTTTCTAAAATAACATTCAATCATTCACTCTCTCCTCTAGTATCATGTGTCAGTATCAAACTAGGCGTGTCCTGACGGTGCTGCGGTTGACACTAGTTGGAATCTAGCTATTTTATCATTTAACACTAGCTCAAAATCTGGTTTCATGACCTTACCTCAACCTCATGACATCATGCACACAGTAATGAGATACAATATATTACAACCCCTCCGCTTGAGTGGAGGACCTCGAAGGGAGATACAGAGGGGACTGACATAAAAAAAATGTATTTTTGTGCTAGCGTTAGACAGATGTATACAGAAATGAATATTCAGAATATCCCCTGGCATCGGGATCGTCTCCCCTGCCTTTATTTGCTACGTCTACGGCACTCTGCCGTTGCCATATCTCAGTCGTTCGTGCGGAGGCGACAAGAACCGTCGTTCTCTCATCGAGCACACATTCGCAGGCTGGCGACCACTGCCCCCCGAACTGCCACCGCCGCCGTGATCTTGCCAATAGTGACCACAAGCGGTGTCCTCTGAGCAAAGAGTTTCTGTTTTTGCCTTCAAATCCCCTCTCGAAAACCACTTTCGACACACCATCCTTTCCAACGGTAGCAGAGTTTGGCTTCTTAATTTTAGTTTTTTTGTCTTTTATTTCTTTGTATTATCTATATAATAGTTTTTTACTTATTTTTATTTCCTTTTAATTAAATGATTTATAAAAATTAATAGTCGCATAAAGTGCATTTTCAATCAAAACCAACAGCTCTGATCGAAACCATAGTTTAAAAGCCGTTTAGAGCAGCCTCTCAATAGCCCTTGATTTTGGATGCAAGCCTGACAACATAACATACTTCCTCTGAATTTTGCTATGATTGTATATATTGTGTCAAATTGTACGGAGAATTTTCTCTTGCCATTGGTCACATTGCAGCCTTCTTCAAAATTCTGCTGGAAAGATGAGAGCGATTGTAGGGCAAAAAATCACCGCTACTGTTCTTTCTTTGCCAAAATGCTTGAGTGGCGTGGTGAGGCTGCACCATTTCACTTACTGAGAGGCAATTGGTGCAGCCCAGTCGTGCAAAGGGAGCATGGTACATGTGTCGTCTGCGTTCGCATCCATTCATCTCAGCAAACAGTACGGTTGTAAGTCTGTGTGACTGACCGGTGGGTTTAGGGTGCCGTGTCGTTGCATACAACGAGAGAGCGGTATTGTGAGACGTGTTGTCCCCTCGTCCAAAGTAATGCGCATCGATAAAAAATTCTTAATTTGCGGAGTGAACACATTGAGTTCCTTTTTCGCAGCCATAAATACGAATCTCTCATAGTTCATCATCACTCATCTCGATCATTTGTTATGAAGCTTATTCTCGCTTGTAAATTATTTTGGATAGGTAATCAAATTATCGGTAATTAATGAATTATTTGTATATAGTTACATGCATGTAATCACTAACTTGCATGCTACTTGTCATGATTTTGTATTGTAATATTTATTGTGGATCTGGTTGTTGTGGTTTTAGATAGTCATAGATATGGAACACTTGATAATGTTCTACGGCGATGGTCTTGTACGGACTAGACCTAATGGGTTGGACCTATCGACATGCCAATACAAGGTGCTCCGGGTCGAGGGGCTCGGCGTCATGAATATTCACAAGCTACAAAGCTACATCCGGAGGGAATTTGCCATGGAAGCAATGGAGATTAAACTTGCGATCGAGGGAATCACCTACACGAATGGCGTGTGGGAGTTCGTGAAGGTGAATGGCACCGAAGCATAGAGGCAGTATATGCAAGTTGCCTCCTAGCCAGAGACGGTCATTTATGGAAGGCCGATGGTGTACCTCAGTTTCATGCGCTAGGCGTTGGGAAATAGTAATGAGCCCGACCCCTCGGCACCCGGAAAACCACCGGTGGAGTTTCAAGATGATACCACTGAATGTGTTGTATCGGTGGGAGGACTCACCCATGATTTCGTACAGAATGATGGGGCGGACATGTGGATGTCAGCTCGCAGTGACTGCCACGAGTATTTACCGGACCAAGCGCTCAGCTTAGAGTCTGACGAGGACATCAACCCAGGCTCCGATGATACCGACGATGACGCAGTAAAGTGCAGGACATGCAAGACCTTCAGGCTCTCAATGAGATTGCCCCAACAGACCAAGCTTGTCTGCTCACTATTCTGTCATAATTTTATTTATTTTTTAGTGTATCCATTGAATTCATAATTGGTAATTAATCAATTGATTAGTGAGTGATTAACTCCTTAATCTATTGTCGCATACGAGCCAACACATGTTCCAAGGAGTGAGCAGCAAGGAGGCGACACCAAGGGGCTGACATCCCTCCTTCCGCAACATTTCTTGAATTAATTCATGTTCGTATCAATTTTCACAACGACGTGTCAACCATTTAGTTACAACAGGGGCAAGTATGGTACAAGCATATCCACAATGATAAGTGTGCGTAGGAGGTAGTGGGCGAGGGGGGATGGCACGACATAATGATAAGTGTGCGTAGGGGTAGTGGGCGAGGGGACACAGATAGAGCGATAAATATGCGCATGACGTAGCGGGCCATGGAGGATGGTATGGACAGAGTAACAAGTGCATGCACGAGAAAGAGGAAAATGGTGGTCAAGGCCAAAGAGGCCACTGAAGAGTTCAACGCTATACTCACAAGGAAAGAAAAATGGTCCCGATCCACGCAGTAGGTCGGACCATTCTGAATTAGTCCCCTAAAACTTAAATTTATTTTCATTCGAAAAAGGCACATATGTATCGTAAGAGTACTTCTGTTTGTTCTATCATCCATGATATTGTTTCTTATACACGTAACCAAACTTTGTGCATCATGTTATTTTTAGCTTTATTACAAAATCTATTTTAATTTGCAACAACAAATGTCATCACCTTATCATGTTTAATTCTTCACAAGAAGTCACTATGTTACCATCTTACCAACAAATACTAAGATTCTAAATTCATAAATCAAGTTTGAACTAAATTAAATCATTATCTCGATCTATAATTTATAAATCAAGTACAATCACGCATACAAACTAATTAAATAAGCATCACATATCGTTAATTTCACGATTAAATTAACATGAATTAACATGATAAATTTCTAGCACATAAAATTCCTAAAAATACACAATTACTATGGCTAAGCCAAGATGCTTTGCGTAAAATTTCATAATTTTTGGAGCTCGTTTGTTATATGTAATAATTCCTATAAATATCAAAATCGTATAAATTTTTGAACAACATTCACATGGATAAAATTACAGAAAAATTATATAGTCAACTACGTTATGTCAGAAGGCTGCATATAAATTTTGTAATTATTTAAGCTCATTTGCTATATTAAAAATTTTATATAAATTTTAAACAAAATTAAAAAAGGCAGGTGATTAGCCGGCCTAATCACCTGTCATCTCCTCATGGGGCGGCAGGCCCCCCTGCTGTCCGGTGGTGGGGCGACAGGCGACCTGCCGTCTGCCCGCGGGACAGTAGGGCCATGCGTTACCCCTCCGTCACTGCCGCCCGGCCATCGGACGGCGAAAACATTATTTTTGCTTATACCATTTTTATATGGCTATTTTTATAATTTGGTTGAAAAAAATACCAAATCTGATGAAAATTCCTAAATTGTGCTATGATCGTATATATTGTGTCGAATTGTATGGAGAATTTTCTCTTGCCATTGGTCACATTGCAGCCTTCTTCAAAATTCTGCTGGAAAGATGAGAGCGATTGTAGGGCAAAAAAATCACCGCTACTGTTCTTTCTTTGCCAAAATGCTTGAGTGGCGTGGTGAGGCTGCACCATTTCACTTACTGAGAGGCAATTGGTGCAGCCCAGTCGCGCAAAGGGTGCATGGTGCTTGTGTCGTCTGCGTTCGCATCCGTTCATCTCAGCAAACAGTACGGTTGTAAGTCTGTGTGACTGACCGGTGGGCCAGGTTGCCGTGTCGTTGCATATGACGAGAGAGCGGTATTGTGAGACGTGTTGTCAAAGTAAGTCTAGTTCTGTGTTATACCCTTAAAAAGTACGGTTCTACGATAGTTTTGTCAGTAGTAATGCGGTTTCGCTAATATTTCTCATCTTAATTTGAATTACATTCAGCATTGCTATGCTAAACCGTGCAGTCTGCTTGATAACAAAAAAGTAAATATAGTGTTATACTTTGGTACTCTCCTCTTATGTGAAACAACTCTTTGGATCTAATAAGAATTCATGAGATACGATATAAATATGCACAGTATTAAAAACGAAGTCTTGTATAGAAAGCCGAAATAATGACAAAGAAAGAGAAAGCTTTGGTAAAACCGATCACAAATTCCTTAAGCGCAATCTTAAAAAGGTACAAAGGATTATTGTTCTCACAGCCCTCTCAAACCTTTTGGACTCTTAGATCTTTATCCTATACAAAAATCTAATACTAAAGAATAATCTAATCTCTAATTCTCTAATGCACATCTTACTTTGGATAAGTCAATTTATAGATTGAGTTTTCTTTGGTCATACCTCATGATTTTATATAGTCTCTCTAGTCCAATGGCGGAACCAGAAATTGAAAAGAGCCGGGGCGAACCTGGCAGAGGCGTGAAGCCATGGAGTCGCCACCAACCGCCGCACCACTCACTAAGTCGCTGCCGACCACCGCACCACTCGCCGAGTCGCCGTCGACCGCATTTTATGTGCAGATTTTTATCCTAATTATCGCTATTTCTATGTTATCAAAATTTTATGTGCAGGTTTTTAGTTGCTTTTCTTTTTCTTGATTTTTTTCTATTTATTTTCTACCCCTCTTTTCTTTACTCTTCTCTTCCTTTTCTATTTTTCCTCTATTTTGCCCTAAATGGGCCGGCCTCTGGCCCACTTACCTAGCCCGGCCGCCCCTCCTTCCTCTTTTCCTCCGCCCGAGCCGCCTATTTCCCTTTAACGCCGCCGCCGCCCTTCTCTTCTTCTCCTCTAGCGCCGCCGCCTCCCCTCACCTTCCTCTCTAGCGCCGCCGCCTCTCCCCTTTGCTTCTCTCGCTGCCGCCTCTCTCCCCCACTTCCTCCTCTCTCGCATGCGCCCTCAACGCCGCCTCCTCCATGCGCCGCCTCTCACGGTCCTCAGCGCCGCCGGTCTGCTCCCCTCCGGCCGTCGCACCTCCTGCCCGTCCCCTGCGCCGCCGTGGCTCTACGCCGCCATTCCACGGCCCCGTAGGCACCGCCGCTCCCACTGGCCTTTGGCCTCTGCGTTGCCGCCTTGGGCCCTCTAAGTGCCGCCCCTGCTCGCAGTTCAGCCCGGCTACGGGCTGTCGCCCCCAGCCCCCACCCCACTCTCCCTCGGCGCCACTGCCTCTATGCGCCGCTGCTCCCCAGCTTGGCCGACTAGCATCGCTGCATCGGCTCTTCCGCCTCTTCGGCTTTTTCGCCGGTCAGCGGGGGAGGCGGGACGGCGCCGACGGTGGCCGCCCGGGGGGGGGGGGGGTTCTTGCCCGGCCCGGGGACCCGGGGCAGCCGCCCTGGCTTGCCCGGGTGGTGATTCCACCACTGCTCTAGTCCTTCTAAAAGTGAAATTCGTCTAGAAATCCTTTGTATTATAGGATATGAATCATCATATTCAAAATGTAACAGTTTAATATGCAAAAGAAAACATCCCCATTCTAAACAGTGCCTTGCTTGCATGTTTCTATAAGCGACTGGCATGATCTATAAGAATCCGAAGAACAAAAACAAAATAACTAATCCTAATCAACGATCAAATGCATGAAAACACATACAGAAAACATCTTTTCTTAACAGGCACATCGGTACATCATAAATCTGCATGCAAGATTTCAACTTGTCCATCCTTTGCCCCCTTCCTCCGGTCAATGCCATCCATTGGTGCAATCTTTTCTGGTAAAACAGCAGCATGTATGACTAATGGCAGTGGAAACGGCAGCGTGTGGGTGTGTGTGGGGTGGGGATCCCTGGCGCATGCGCATCCCGGCCACGGCCAGGCGCACGACCGGAGCAGGATGCGGCACCGCCCGCGCTCTAGCATCCGCCGCCAGAACCGGCTCAGGCAGCCCCGGTCGCGCTTCACGATGGCCGTCTGGAGGTAGGCCGACGCGGCGTGCTTCAGCAGTTGGTTGCGGATGTTGATTCTGGCGTGTCGAAGTCATGGACGTCGGCGAAGCTGCCGCTGCCGCCGGGCCGGCCTCGTAGAGCACGTACCGGAGGTTCGTGTACTCGATGCTGCTGCTGCTGCAGTTCGACGGCCTCGACCGGACGGCGCGGGGCGGCGATGACGACGCCTCCAGCGTCTGGACGTCAGTGTCCATCGTCACCAGGATCCATACATCACTGACGTGTTGTACAAATTAGATGTGATTTGTTAACCTTCAAAAGAAGAAACTTCAATGTGATTCTTGGCAGAGCAATGGTGATGGTAAGATTCTGGAGCCCTTCGCTTTCTTATTCTGTCAGATGCCAAGTTTGACAAAGATAGGATACGGAAGAAACAACACAAGGTTAAGCACTTTTATTAGTGTGTTTATTTTCTAAAGGTTGTTTATATTGTTTTCTGCTTCTAACTTCTATTTCAAAAAAACTAGAAACCAATAAAATATCAGGCCTTTCGAAGCGATTTCTCTACTCCCCTCACTCCCGTTTTGCTACGGAGATAAGGTAGAGAGGATCACAGACATATCACGCACTCTACTCCTCTCGTTCTTATCTCACGCATATATGTCTCACTTCCCCACTGTTCGTTCCCTCTTATTATAAAAGTCACTTCTTTTAGTTATTACTATTTATTTTTAGTAAATAAACCACCATCTGCTGTCAATATGAATATGGCCAAATGTAGGAAATACTGTTGACCTGGCCAAGGTGGCAAATGCCATCTGGAAAGGTTCCAAATGTGGAGCTACAGTATGTAGATTAATAACTTATAAGTATCCTTTGACTGTCTGATCAGAGCTTGATGTTGATAAAAACAAAATACATACTGTATTGGTAGCATAGGGAATACTGAATCAATGAATAATGATCACAAGAATGTGTTCTTTCGGCATCAATCCATCTCATCGCAAATAGTTCTTAACAGGTCCTAAGCCTTGGTGGGCAAATAGTTGTAGTGTTTTGCACTTCTTGGGCACCTTTCTCAGATGCCTCGGTACATACCCCCTCCGTTTCGCAATATTTTAATGATGTAAGAATCATTGCAAATAACGAGGATGGCGGATTTTTCAATCGATGAAATACATACAAACAGATGCAAAAATCATTGTAAATAACGAGGACGGTCGACAGATCGATCAATTCGTCAAACTAAACTTTTTTCTGGTAAGAGGGCAGATTTACAGTGCAGGATAATGCTACTCCATTTATTTGCAACCAAGGTAACAATAGAACATTCCCTGGATATGAGCTACGAATAGCGAGAATTCCTTGTTCTGTTTTTTTTTTTTTGGGGTGCCTCTGAAAATGCGGCTGTCTCATCTCTGCTTGGAGGCACCATTCATCCGTACAGGTCCCGACCGCATCTATCACAAGCTGGTTTTTCAGCCCCTGATTCTGGCTTCTTGATCTGCTTCTGAATTGTTGGTAAGTCATGCTCCAGCACATCACTGAGCGCCTTTGATGCTTCTGCAAGCTCCTCAGGACTGAAAACCGTAGGATTTGAAGATTAGCAAACAAACATTGTCGGATAATACGATGCTACTACATGTAAGTTTATGGAAAATTGGAGAACGAGGTATGATGATACAAGGGCAAAGGAGTCATACCTGATCGAAAGAGGAGGGGCTAATCGAATTATAGTGTCATGTGTGGGCTTTGCTAGAATGCCTCTCTCCTTCAGCTTAATACAGATATCATATGCAGAAGCAGGGGATAGAGCTTTGTTGCTTAGGTCTACCGCATTAAGCAAACCCCTCCCACGTACTTCTCTAATAATCTGAGGAAATTTCTGTCGAACCTTTTGTAACTGATCTCTGAACTCCTGACCTAACTTTGCAGCTCTGCAATTCAGTAAAAATAATTAGAAGACGACAAAATGATCATAGAACTGAATCTCGAACCAGCAGATGATCTAGCAAATTACTGGAGTTTCTTGTAATAAAAGAATGTACCTTTCAACAAGACCTTCATCTCTGACCACTTTCAGTGATGCAACTGCTACAGCACTTGCCAATGGATTCCCACCAAATGTACTGCCAGTGGTCAAATATAAGACTGATTTCAGGTACAAGACATACAAAAAATGTTTATCCAACAATAACAAAGAGATCATATTCTAGCAGCTGCACATAGAGTGTAGTCTCCTTAAGTATGATGGGCAAAAACTAGATGACATCATATAGACATTAGTGCTCAATTAAGAGAAAACTGAATCAGTTTGCTGTTTAACTTCGCTTTGGAATGAACCAAAAGAAAAAAAGATTGACAATGGTTCACACCTTCCATGTTCTCCTGGTTTGATACACAGCATGACATCCTTGTCCGCAAGAACTGCACTGACTGGAACGACTCCAGCACCAAGTGCCTTGCCAAGAACCTGGACAGTTGAGATACTTGGTCAAAATTGTATATGCATATCCTAGAGCAGAATGAAAACCTCACTAGCAGGTACTTGTGTATTGAGAGGAGATAAGCAGGGTGTACCAGAAAAGAAACTTACCACCACATCAGGCCGTATGTCTTCCCAATCACATGCCAACATTTTGCCAGTTCGAGCTATGCCTGTTTGGATCTCATCAGCAATCATCAGAATGTTGTGCCTAGAACACAAGTCTCTGACAGCTTTCAAATAACCATCTGGTGGGATTATTACCTACAGGAAGTTGTAAGAACATAAATAGTATAGTGGTGAAGTTGGGAACATGAGACATCAAACAATCATGAGAATAACAGTAAAACAGGATCCAGGCACCATAACAACAGAGTTTACACTCTAAACCACATATTTTTGTAGTCACATTGGCCCCTGTTTAGTTTAGCACTTTAGCTGGCAAAATGTGGTAAGGGACTAATCACTCATTTTGATTTTCTTGTTTCTTAAATGAACTAATCAACTTACCTGAATATTTGCAAATGATTTAAAATATCTGGATATACATATTTTCCAATCATGTCAGTGAGATAAGGCAGGGTGATTAAGCAGAAATTCTTGGATGTAATCACATGCAATTTGAAACCTAGGACGGTGTGTAGTGAAAGGATTCCCCTAACGTCCTATGAGCATCCATACCATAAAGCACCCTAGGAACTGTTCTATTGTACTATGATTTATTTTTGGCAAGACTATTATTTTACCATTGATCCTTTTACCACTACCACATCTAATGCATCTTGCGAAGTACGCAGGAAATGTGGCGAAGCCTATGCACAATTTGTTGGTTGTATTATTAGATGTACTCTAGAAAAAAATGCTTATGATGCAGAGCTAACAAGCCCTTCCAGTCAATTAAATTCCTTGAGCTTAGATATCTATACAGTAACACCATGCAGTGCTAACTGGGAGGAAATTAGTTTCTCACTATATAGGAAATAACCAGCCATGAATGAGATCTGACAGAGTAATGCCAGCCATGAATGAGATCTGACAGAGTATATTAGAGATGAATACCCCAGCTTCTCCTTGGATTGGTTCAAACAAAAAACCGCATATCCGATCTCCATGCTCTGAACCAAATAGTGTTTGTCAACATGTATATACACACAAATAAGTAAAAGTAGCATATGGTTGCTACAGCTAAATAGATTGGTTACCTTTAAAGATTTTCTCCAACCCATCAATGTCTCCAAAATCAACTTTAAGATGGCCAGGAACCAAAGGACCAAAACCATGAGTCGCATCATTGTCACAGCTCATAGATATGACACCCAATGTCCGACCATGAAAACATCCACAGCAAGATACAATCAAAGCCTGCAAAGCGCCAAACATTTGACAAAAATATGTATCATTATCAACGAATCTCCAACTTCTCAAGATATCAAGCGGTGCATTTGCCAAGACATGGAATATGATACATTTCCTATAGTTATATAACAAAGCAATCAAACAAATAAAAAACAAGTGGTAAAACAACACCCGCTTCTAAAACCTTTTGCACTTTTTATAAAGTTTTGTTTTCATTTATTTAATATAATGATATGATATTAATATGTGCTTTCATGATATCCAGATAAAATGAGAAAAAAATGACAGCAACACCATTATACTGAAGCAATGAACAACTGAAATCAGTATATCTGCAGTTACCACACTTAAGAGTTAACAGGCTATCCAATAGCAGGATATGAATACAAAAGTTAGAACTCAATGGAAGAACAAGCACATCCCAGTATGGCAAATAAAAGATCTACTAGGATTGAAATTAAACATGCAACTTTTCGTGAAGTCATACCTCATTCTTTGGTATATTTTTCTTTTCATAACCCCATTTCCTTGCCAATTTAATAGCTGTTTCCACTCCTTCAGCTCCAGTGTTCATTGGCAACATCATTTCATACCCAAACATGCTTGTCAAATATTCCGCAAAGATAGGGAATTTGTCATTGTAGAAAGCTCTGGAACTAAGTGTAAGCCTTTCTGCCTGTTCTATCAAAGCTCTTAGGACTTTTGGATGGCAATGGCCCTACAAAGAATTGCAAAAACTACATCATTTATGTACATACAACTAAGTTATCTCAAACAATGTACAGCAACTAGACATCTGTGCTTAGACCAAATGGCATTCAGTTATAGTATCTAACTGCATACTTGCATAGAAACTCACCTGGTTGACTGCAGAGTAAGCAGAGAGAAAATCAATGTATTTGTTGCCTTCAGGGTCTAATATATGTGAACCTTCTCCTTTGGAAAACACCACGGGAATCGGATGGTAGCTGCAAGCAGTGAAATGTTCAAAGCAGACCAAGAGTTCCAAACTTGAAAAGGTGGGGTAATTGCATCATCAAATCGAAATATTGCAGTTGCAAGTAAAAGTTCTGAATCTCAGAACCTGCCACCAATCAAACAAAACAAGTACTGACAAATGTCCACATCCCAACCAAATGCAACAGCAAGCGATCCCTTGGACGTATGGAAGTAAACGTGATGCCAGTTCAAACAAAGGCGACACCGTTCAGTCTCAGTCACTATCATGATATTATGGATAAAGAGATACGAGTCATATCCAGCAATAAAGAACATCCCCGAGTCCACTGTCTATACATGCAAAAATCTGTTTAAAAATGGTTCTACAAGCTCAATTCGAGGGTCTAAGCGGGCAACGCCGCCGCATCAAGATCAGGAACTGATGACGGACGAAAGGGTTTAATCGAACCCGCAGAGAGAACCCGAACCTTCGGTGGCAAGAACTCAATCCCAAGCGCTAAAACCTACGCTATCCGAGCACCATCCCATCAGGGATGGAGCCCAGAGGCATTTGCACAAGCACATGGCGGGCGAGGGCGTACGAGGGAGAGAAGGAAGAGAGGCGATCGGGAGCATCGTACTTGTGCGCGCTGCAGTCGCGCTCCATCCGCATGAGCTCCTCCGAGGACAGCACCGCGGCGGCAGAGCGCTCCGCCGCTGGCGCGGAGGCCGAGGCCGAGGCCGAGCCGGAGCACATCCCCCTCCGCACCAGGGCCGCCAGTGGCGCCGCACCCCGCCGCGCCAGCGCCGCCGCCATCTCCGCACCGTACGCCCCTTGATGCCGATCCGCTGAGCAGTGGAGTCGTTCGATCCGTACCCGCCGCCCTCCCGGCCCAGGCTGCTTCTTGTACCACCACTGCCTCGCCCTCCGCTACGACCAGGGCTTGGGGTTGGGCTGTGCCGCGGTTGCGGTTGCTTGCTGCGTTGGGATGCGCAATTAAAGTTGCTCACGGCGTTGGGGCTGCGCGGCTGTTAGGGTATTCCAATGCAAGACATTGTTGTTTAGAGGTGGCTAATGGTCCGGGTTTTAGCGTGCTGATCCGTTCCGTATCTAAACAGGTCATATCTGCATCGGGTTCATGCCGTACCAGCCAGTATGGCCCAGTGGATAGGTTTGTTGTCGCTATACCTTTTGTAATAACGGTAGATATAACTCTTTCATTACATTATATTTATTAGTAGACCTAATTAATAAATTTACATATTTGATGAGGATATCCTATGCATATATACACCTACACAAATAACATCTACGCGTACACAGGGTGATTCTAGTTCAGCTGAACCAAAGGAGAAAATATACGACGGTCCAATTACTTGCAGCCGCACTAAACAAATCCAATCACAGGTTAAAGCTAACTTGACTCTATTTTTGGATTTAAATGATTTAGCAGTGCTACCCATGTCTTCTTCTTTGGTGTTACTTAGGTACATGGGCGAGGAGCCAATGCATGAGAACTTTAATGAAGAAAAGAAGAGCTGCGATACACTTATTTTGGGTTGCCATTTAATTTGCATGCATGCAAAACAGCCATGAATTGTGCTTCTTAAATCAGAAAACCAAGTATTCGGCTGCATGTCTTCCTTTTTTTTCTTTTCGGCTGCATGTCTTCCTTTTTTTTTCTTTTCTTTATTTTGGGTTGCCATTTTCTGGAAGACATAGAGACATGCTATATATGGGGCTGCGTCCCAGGGAGTTGGGGGCTTTTTTCTTTTGGGAGTTTTTGATCTATTAAGAAACAATGAGAGTGTTCTTGCTTCCTGAGTTCTTGTGATTCCCCGCGAATTGCACATAGCTTGTGCTTCTACGCCATCGAGCGTAGCTGTGTGAGTTAGTATTCAGGTTTGTGAACTAACGATTGTCTCGGATAGCAAGCTACGGTTGGCTTCCTCGTCGTTGGATTACAAATTTTCCCAAAGTATCATTCTTGATCCTACGCCGTGAGAGCAGGCAAGTCGGTGCATTGACTCTCACGGGCTAGTGTGCATCAATATTCTTCTATCTTCTCTTCACCCTCTTCTTCTTCACCTTTGCCACACATTGTTTTGATATATTTATACCCTTTTATCACTTAAAAACAATAATAGATATAGCTTTTTCAATACATAATGTCTATTAATAGACTTAACCAATAAATTTGCATATTCTCCTACCTTTGTCTCCCTTCACTCTCCTTTCTCACTCATGACAAAGATTTACAGGGATTGGTTTATGTGATCAAATAATGTGTCATGTAAGATATTGTTTTCCTCTCTCTTCTACCATACTATCTTTTATTTTATATAAATAACTAATTATTAGCTATAGATATTATATAACATGTAGCGTTATTGAGCGGAGCGGAATGGGAAGAGTTAGCGCGACGGGCGCGCGTGGCTATGCCTGCCTATGCGTTATCCATCCACCTCGGCGCCGTCTATCTGCTCATCTCCCCCACTCGGTCGATTGAGATGTGCCGTTTTTGGCACAGAAACCAAGAACTATCGTTCAAGAGGAGGAAGAGAAGCAGCGTGTCCGTGTGGGACTCCGCTCCACTCGGGCTCACGGCCGGCCACCGTGGTGGTGCAGTGCCGTGCCGGTGCCCGGCCGTTCGGTCTTCTTTCGCACACGGCGTCGCCGAGCCGTTTCGGTGCTCGTGGGCTTACGGGTCGCGACGCGACCGCATCATGTGAGACGGGCGTCGGACAAGGCGGACGGCTTCTTTCCCGACCCGGCCCACACCACAGTGCCACTATCTCCGGTTGATGGGGCCGTGCCTTCCCGTTTCGCCCCGAGGAGCAGTACCGTGGGCGTGGCGTGGCCACCATGTGCACGATTGGCGTGCCATTAAGGCCGAGTAAACGTAATACATGGATGAATTGTTCATATAAGGGCATCTCCAATGGTCCTAACTAGCAACTAACTAGGAGACTTCCACATCATCAATCAACTAGCAAGCATACAAAGGACTGTCTATATGTGGTAGCTATTTGTATTTTCAATGCTTGCATGCGCATGGAGAAAATAGGGATGAACTACGCATTATCTTTGTGCCTCTTTGTGTGGTAGGTATATAAAAGAAAACAGTAAACATCTCAAGTAACTGATAATACAATTAGATGCAGTTGTGCCAACTGCTAGCAAATACCATCATGTCCACAACGACATTGACACGGTTTTGAACAAAATAAGAAGTCCATATGTTTCTACATAATTAACTACTAAACATAATTCAGGCCATGTATGTTTATTTCAAGCCACAAAACATTCTAAACAACTAGCTACATTCTTTGAGGAAGAACCACCAAAAGCACAAAGTCATCTCACAAACAGCATCTCCTTCATAGCCAGCCTATGAACAGTTCCTGAAACAAAAAAGAAAAATGGTAAGTCAGGTTATTCAATATATTAACAAGAAAAACAATTCTAGGAAAGAGCTTACATGAGCTTATTATGAAAAAATTGACTAGTTATTTTCCCTAGTGCCAAAACGTTGCCAAATGTGCTCAATTAAATCTTCTTTCAGTTGGGTATGGGTGATTGAGCACGAGATAGCAGAATTTCTACGTCGAACATCATCGAAGCATGGATTACTGTTAGAGGCCTTTTGCACTTCTAGAGGTAGAACAATTGATGTGCCAGGGACAACATTCAAGTCAATAGGCTCCTTAGCCATTTCTCCCTCATCTTCCACTATCATGTTGTGGAGAATGACACAAGCTTTCATGATTTGTCGAATAATCTTTATGCTCTAAGATCGTCTTTGAATGACGCACGATGTTAAAGCGAGTTTGTAGAATCCCAAAAGCACGCTCCACATCTTTCCTTGCACCTTCTTGTTCACTTGCATACAGCTTGTGCTTCTGTAGTTGAGGTGAATTTATAGACTTCACAAATGCTGTCCATTCTGAGTAAATTCCATCGGCAAGGTAATAGCTTGTGTTATATTGCTTGCGTGATGTAAAAACCGAACCGGGGAGCTTCACCTTTATCGCTTCAAGAAACAAAGGGGACCGATTGAGCACGTTGAGATCATTGTTCGACCAGCAACACCAAAGAATGCATGCCAAATATGGAGGTCATATGAAGCTCATCGCTTCTAGGATGATGGTTGGGACTCCATAGCGACCGGTAGTATATTACCCTTCCATGCTGTTGGACAATTTTCCACACCCGATGCATGCGATCAATGCTACCTAACATTCCGGGAATCACGAGACTCTCCAACTTGGAGCAAATGCTCCATGTCTTGGTATGGGCGTCGCGGTATTCAACACTAAATACATCGATCACCCCTTGCACAAAGTATTCCAAGCACTCCAGTGCAGTGCTCTCTGCAACCTTCAAGTACTCATCAAGCATGTCAGCTGCAGTCCCATATGCAAGCATACGGATTGCTGCTGTGCACTTCTGCAATGGTGAGAGCCCTAGGCGATTAGTACAGTCTACCCTTTGAGTAAAATAGGGAGACCAACTACCTAGGGCATCCACTATGCGTAAAAAAACATGTCTTCTCATCCGAAATCTTCTACGGAACATTGCATCAGAATATATAGGATCTTCAGCAAAGTAATCAGCCACAAGTTGTTGATGAGCACCTTCACGGTTCCTGTTGATGTACTTTCTTGGACCACTTCGACGACTAGATGAACCACCTTCCAACCTGGCCTTAATCTTCGCATCAATCCGCCCAGCAAAAGAGTCAAGGACATGTTGCTCGGCCATGAACTCTTCTAAGGTGTATATCTCAGCTGGGTCAATAGAATCATCGGACTGATCCGACTACTAGATTACCGTGAATACAGCAACCACCATTGCACCTTCATCTATTGCCTTCAGCAACCAGCAAAATACATATTCACAGTGCATTTATACTACATGTGGTGTAAAATCTTATGGCCAGTTGGCAATCAAGCACTGCTATTTATAATCACAAGACCAGTTCGGATCATTGCACCAGTTCTATGTTTCGGATGCACCATGTAAACCTTATACAGACACAAAAAAAACTGCTTTTGGATGCAACCATGATAGCATACTATTGATAGCAAACCAAAATATCAATCTGCCACAACCAAAATGTAACAGCTGCTTGTATTGTATTGACAATCTGGAATATATCAATCTGGAATTGACAACCATGATAGTATACTATTGATAGCAAACCAAAATATCAATCTGGAATTGACAACCAAAATAATGAAAGTACCTCCTAAGCCGAGCAAGATGAAGCAAAATAATGCAAACCTTATTTAGTGTTGCCAACCAATTTGTCCCTTAGAATCTTCAGGCCAATCACATGCTCAGCTCTGATCTCCTCCGTCATCTCCGTAGTGTCATTTGAGTGATACAACCATGCACTCACCTACATTTAGTGTTAAAGATTAGTTGTAGGTTTAAATATTGATGATAGGCATCAATCAGTACCAAAATCAAACTTTTACTTACCAGCCTCAAGTCTTCATCTGGTTCAAATACAAGACGCTTTGCAGTCCTAACATCGCCATCATCTTGCCTTTTGGTTTTGCCTTTTGGTCTTTCTTTAGCATGTTGGATGCCTGATTCACTACTTGCTGGTGCCGATTGTAACTCATTGCCCACAGGTGGCCATAGTGCTGGGAACGGAACATGAGGAATGAATTGCTGCTGACCAATTTGGAAATAGCTCATAAAACCACCAGGCGGGTAGTAATCCATAGCACTGAAAAAATCAAGCTAACTGTGTGAAGACTAACTAAGAAGAAATACACAACTTGTTGTCTACTAGCTTCATCTTGTGAAGAAATACACTAACTGAGAAGCTAACTATGTGAAAAACTTGTGAAGACTAACTGTGTACATGATGTAATTCTAGTTTTATCTTAAATTTCAATATATGCATACACATGGAGCTAGCTTCAAGCAAAGAAAAATATTGTTGCCTGCACATGGAGCTAGCTGTTATACACGAAGGGATACAAAGCAAGCCATGAGCTGAAACAAAGCAATTACATATCAAGCCCTAATTACCACCCAGAGCTAGAAGCAAATCTACTCCAATTCCCCAAACAACTTACATATCAAATATCAAAACCTATAATCTAAACATTGAACAAAGGAAACATTTGAGAGAAATTTGAGGGGTTGTTCATTAAGCTGAAATTATATCTTTGAAATTATTGTTGTTCATTGTTGTTCAGAGAACACCCATCCACATCGTGTTCATTAACTGAAATTATATGCTGATACATGATGATAATGTGACAAATACGAAATCTATGAAGGGAGATTTACAGAACAAAACAAAACTAACCTATTTGGGGATTTCGTACTGTGGAGTGGCTTGTGGCAAAGGTCGAGCCACCAAGCTGCAAAGAAGTGCTACCATTAGTTGAGATGAGAGCAGTGACAAGAGAGCGGCAAGAACACCAAGTCACGATGTTACCTGGTTGACCTCCTGGAGGCGGAACCCCATCACCAGAATGAACTGTGGCGTCAGATAACCAAGGAGTAGGCGCAGGTCCAGCATGAAGCGGCGACGGAGCCATGTCTCGCTTGGTCCGACGGCTCATCAGAGGATTAGGGTTAGGGTTGGCGCGCGGCGGCGGGAGGAGGGGCGGGGAGGGAGGGCCTTGGAGGCGGGGAGTGGCGACTCGCGCGGGAAGAGGGGGGGAGAGGCGGGAAGGGAGGGCCCAAGGAAGGGCGGGGAAGAGGCGGGGAGGGAGGGCGCGCGTGGGAAGGGGCGGGGAGGGAGGGCGCGGCGGAAGGGGGAGGGGAGGGAGGGCGGGGAGGGGCGGGCGGGGAGGGAGGACACGCGCGGGGAGGGGCGGGCGGGGAGGGAGGACGCGCACGCGGAGCGGATCTGATGCGCGTGAAGAAGAGCCGGCGATGAGTTCGAGCAGGCGATAAGGCCCTCGCTTGTTCTCTCAATTTTTGAGCGAGACAGGAGAGTCGCCGGCTCGATTTTTTATTCACATCCTCTTTCATCCACATAGGATACATGCTGACATGTACATTCTAATAGCTAGCTGACTCATCCTATTGGAGATGCCCTAAATAGCGCTATCTACAGGCACCCTGGCTGACCTGCTGAGCAACCACTCTGTGGCAGGCCTCAACAGCCATAACTAGCGCTAACTAAAGTGCATGGTTAGCGTACAATTAGTTCTATTTAATTATTATTAACATTAATTAAATATAATTAGCGCTAATTTACCAATGAACAGTGCATCAACCGACAACTATAGCTGCTGCCAAGCTATAGTAGCTCGGTAGGTCTAGGGAGGGGCTAGATTTTCCAAAAAAATGGGTGTCTAGATGCCAAATGCCAAATTTGAAGAAGAAAAATAGCTACATGCCATTCGTGTGCACACTTCTATATGGATCACATAGCTGAATTTTGGTCGCACAATTTGCTAGTTTTGACTGTAATTTATCAGTGTTTCGTCCATAGCTAAAATTTTCGTAATGTTCTAGTTCTACTTACAATAGCATAACCGACTTTCTTTTTCAGAGCTATCTAGGGAAGATGTGCGTATTATTCTGTTAAAAAATACTCGAATTTTCAACCATCATATTCAAATTCAACAAATCACAACTATCCTCCTCAATCCATAAAAAGAGCCTCCTCCCCACAACCACTAAACTCTACCCAACCACTGCGGCCCCAACCCCAACAAAGGGAGGAGATGACATTTGTTTGGCAAAGGGAGGCAGTTAAATCACAAACCTAGTTTCAACCTATTTACTGGCGAGGAGCACTTTACATGCTTTGCAAAAATAATTTGTTATAAGATAGATACTCTTAAGCATCATTATTGTATTTATTATTTCCCATCATGAAAAGATTATTCAACTCTATGATTTATTAAGAGAAAATTGTATTATATCTCCCTAAGCATGTAGGATTGTGCCACTTTACCTCTAAACTTGTATTTTACTTTCTTAGCCCCCTGAACTTGTAAGGTTATGCCACTTTACCCTCTGAACTTGTATTTTAATTTCTCGGCCCCCTGAACTTGTATGATTGTACCACTTTATATTTGATTCGTATTCATATTCAAGAATGTTCGAATTTGTATTAGCATTCGTTTCAAAATATGAATTCATTTTGTATCCATACTCATTTTAAAAATATAGATTCTTATTTGTATTTGAGACTATTCGATTCGCATTTGATTCATTTCTATCCCTATTTATGATATCTATGATGAAGAATCATGTGAGAAGGTTCAGAATTGTGTTGTGATTAATCACTGCAATTTGGTAATGTTGGAAAATGGAAATTGCAATTTGTCAAATTTTTGGCATCTCTGCAGATCAACCGGGTAGTCAAGCCGATCGATCGACCAAGAAGTGGCGATCGGACCAAAGTTCCCAGTCGGACTTGTGGCCAATTCCTATCAAGCGGTGTATATCGCCGGTTTGACCGGTGGTGATGTCTGGTCAAACCAGCTAAGTAGGGAGGCTTTCGGCTAGGTTTTTGATTCTTATGGTTTTGAGTCGCGAAAGAGTTTGAATAACCTCGGTCAGTGGTTTTAGGTTACATGATACTTGTTACTACTAATATGGATCAAGCTGTGAAGAACTTGTGTCTAAAAATAATTTCTTTATCATTAAATATGCAGGATCGCTTAGAGTCAACCATAGTCAATGGCAAGGATCGAGCTACGCTTATGGAGGAGCCAAGGCCAGAACGATCAAGAATACCATGTGAGATAGCTGAGCTTAAACATGGTATAAGAAAGATAGAAAATATTGAAGGTAAGTTTGAACAGCGGTTGTACCATGTGGCTTGGTCAAAACAAGTGAGGCATGGTCTGGTGGAATTAAAATAGGAGAGACTTGCCAATATGTGGTAAGTCAGTGGTTCACGTACATATGGCAAGCATGATGACTACTTGTAATGGAAGGAGAAAATCAGGTCAAAAAAGGGTATTTTGGTAGGTTGGTCAAAATACCGAAAACTATCTTGATCAAAACCGCAGCGCTTGAGTGGTGCTTGGGAGAGTGGTTTATGTTAAGGAGAAGTTAAGAAGATCAAGTTGGATAAGGTTAAATAACTTAGTGGATTCAGGCTTAAGTTCTTTGAAAAGCATGCATAAGAGTAGTGCGTGAGATAAAATCCATGTGTGCCAGGTTATCGGGTTTCCTTCAAATGTGATAGGTGGATAGTATCTACTAAAAGTTAAATGTGGCTGGCTAACCCATCTATTTAACTGTTAGGATGGAGACTTGTGATTAACCTTCCAACCATCCTATCATTTGAGACCAAGAGTGTTAGGTTACAATTTGAGAGAAGTTGAGTGCTATAGTGTGTTATGTTATCCTTCTAGTAGAGTGGTTATAAAACATTCATCATCAAGTAGTAATATATCAATTTTTGTTCATCTCCATGAATCTCTCAAACACTTGACCACATAGAAAAAGATATAGGGATTTTATACAGGTTCGGGCCTTGTCCATAGAGAATAATAACCCTACTCCTGACTATATTGTGTGTGCTGATTATAATCAAGAAAAAGAGTATGCTAGATATCTTGCGCTTCTTGATTTTGTTGCTTGTGTCGCTTCTTCCCTCTTCTCCCTGACGTCAGCCCTTATATAGTGTATGAAGAGCTGGCAGTTGCTCCAAGTCAAAAGACGTCTCAACGTATCAAACAATAACTGTTTGACGGAAGTTATTGTTAGTGACGTGATATCCCTTCATCGCTTGGCGGTTATCGCTAAGGGTAGGAAGAAGTTACGAGCGGTTATTCTAGAGAACAATTGTATACGTTAACTGCTTTGTCAGACATACCCATAATGTAATAGGTTGTCGTAGATAAGCTAGTCGAGTTAGACTAGTCGTAGAAGAGTTCACGACCACGGAATGGTTGTAGAGCGGCCTACGACTATGTCAAGTTCATATAAATACTTACGATCAAGAAGCGGTAGTAGAAAAGTTCTCAACCATAGAGTGGTCGTGGAAAATCTCACGACCATAGAGTGGTCATGGAAAGGCTCACGACCACATGGTTATATCTCTCCCCTATGAATATAAGGGGTATAGTTAAGGAGCAGAATGACACAATAATATTATTTATGGATAAATAATAAATTGAGGATTATTATATCATCATCATAAATAAAGAGAAAAAGAGACATATGTTTGAGCATTGCATTGCGTCAATGAAAGAAAAGATATGTTCATAAATGCTTATTGTTCTGTCATGTGGGTGATGTGAATGACATGGTTGTTTGCATTACGTTAATGGTAAGAAATTAATGATGATAAGATATGTAGAAAATGATACGGTTATGTTTATACTTATGGTGGTGTTAGTGTTTGCTGTTCTATTATGTACTTGCTGAGTATTAGGCTCACTCTTACTTTGTTGTTACTTTAGGTAATTTTTGATGATGATTTGCATAGGATGGCAGTAGGACATGTTGTGTCACATCCGATGATAATGTTGTAGAATCTCACTTCTAGTCACCTTATTAACATCTTAGCAATCTAGCTCCTTAATCTAGGACTTAGTCAAAATTACTCCTATAAATTGATAGTGAACTCTAGATATTTATATGGTTAAGAATGATACTTTAGTATTGATTTAGTTGTAAACTTATTTACGTTCACAAGCGTGAGGTCCTGAGCGTTCTCGAGTGCGTGATCTCAAGTGTTCTTAGGCGTCAGTGGCCTAAGTTTTATTCTATGAATTATTTATTCTTACTCTGGTTAGCGAGTCTTGTTCATAGCATAGTTGCTTTAATGTTTATTGTTGCTAGTAAGGTGTCCATGCGTTGTAATGGTGTCTAAAAAAGGTAATAGATATAACCAAACATGAGATTACGAAACTCAAGACAATTTATCTTGTGCTACGTAATTTAATCAAAAAATTGAAACTAAGGCTTATTTTAGATTTTCTAATTTCTGCAAGAATATTTGAACTATTTTTTGTGACAGTCCTATATTCAAAGCAAATCTTAAAAATTTTCACTGAAAAAACAATTGACATGGCTAGCCTACACTATTCGTGATGGGTCATATCTCATTATCATGCGAGGGCAAAGAAGAGGTGGTGAATGGATAAACCCCTCTTTTATATTAGTAGAGAAATGTATGTTGCTTACCACTTCATTGAGATATAACTAAAGGAGATGCTGTCGAAATCTAGTGGCAATGGATGTAAATTAGAGTGTTATATAGTAGTAATAGTACTTTGGGCTCAAAGGTTGGGCCATGTGTTACAATTTTCTTGGACTTCATCCTTACAAAGAGGTTATCTTTTTAGTGAATCATTGCACAGATGATTAGCAAATCATTTGAATTGCTCCAAGGGTGAAAACTTGGACAACTTATACCCAAAAGATTATAGTGAATTCGCCATCGATGTGCCATCTGTGTGATGGCATTGAAGCATCATTTCCTTACACGCCCCTGCTAGATGGAAGCATTTCCTTAAAACAATAAATATAGAAGCTAATCTTAAATATCTCTACTACTTAAAAAAAGGAGTTGGTGGTGGTTCATCTTCCTTTCCACTACCACCCATTTCTCACAGGTAATATATGTTATCTACTGCTCCCTACTCCATTCCCTACCCCGAGCCTCTCACATGAGCCGCCTCTCCCTCTGGACCCCTCACGAGCCATCTCCTCCACGGATCGTCTCCCTCTACACCCCTCCACCGGTCCTCTTCCCCCCCCCCCACCGGTTCCTCTCTCCCCCACCCCTGCTCTCTCCCCAGAGGAGCACCACCACTCAACACCTCTTCCCCCACCCCCTCCTCACCTGGTGGAGTGGCACTGCCTGATTCCTTCTCCCCCGGTAGAGTGACCGACGACCGTCAACCGCTGGATCCAGCGGCGCCGTCCCCTGCCAACAGGCAGCCGCACGGGGCCTTCTCCTTCGTCTTGGGACAACGCCTACATGCTCCTCTCTCGACCAGCCGCCACAACCCTCGATGCAAATTTTAATAATTATGAAAGTATGATCTTATGGCCAAGCTTACAACTTACTAGCCTGAAGGGCTTAAAATCTAGCAGCAGAAAACAAAAATAAGCATAGAAGCTCCTCCCACATGCAATCGACTAAAAAGCGAAATCCTAATCTGTGAAGTCATCGAAGTATCCTTCTTTTGGTACCTCCTGCAGATAAAGCTCCTCCTTCTCAACAGAGCAACAGTGGGCATAAAGTTATAAGTATATTGGTACTCAGTAAGTTATTTTTAATAAATAAATATAATATAATATATAAGACTTACCAATGGATGGCTGAAAAGTTATTTTTTAGAAAACAACAATTTAAAGTAATTATAATAAATAGATTGAAAGCGAATCTTTAAGGAAAAACAATAATCAATAAATAATCAATAGAATTGAATAAACCACTTGTGAACCTCCTATTCACAAGCTAAACCAACAGTAAACTAATCATTCACTGACCACAGCTAACTGACCAAGTTTTTAAAAAAACTCTACCCCTCGTGTGAAATCATCGAGCATTGTCCATAACTTGGGACACGACTATTCGAATAGTTTTACACTCTACAGAGGTAACACAACTGTACCCACATGATGTCATTAGCCTCGCGCTAAAGAAATCACAACAAGACCTTTACAAAGTTCAACCTCAACTCAATCCTGTCCACTAGGATTTCGCATCACACCCCCTTGCGCCTCATGGAAATCAGCAATCATGTTCATCATAATGGCAAGATTGAAATTGAAATATCCCAAATTAATTAGCCAGGTCTATCCCATACTAGACATGTGGTTTGCACGGTAAGACTCAGATCAATAGCGCATAAAGTTAAGTCCTTACTATTACTCAGGCGAGACTTCCACATCTCTCGAAGTGAATCCACACTTCCCTCTACTACACGATTGCTCACCCAAGTGAAAATCAATTTTGTATAACCAACACCAATGACACTCCAATGTCGTGGCACAAAAATTTTATAACTATGACTCCAACCACGATTCAATATCTCGTTTAGTCAAATTAATTAACTGATCTCATGTGATGATGAACCCATAAAGACTATAAGCATGGCTAAGCATATTAATTGTACCCTATATGACAACTAATAAGGTATCACTAAATAATTTTTCAATCTATGGTGACAACGACATCATGATATTCAAAGTATCAAGGAGGGGTTAATCAATTGGGACGGTAGCTACCAAATACAAGGTTTATAATAAAATAGTGAAGGAAAATAATTAAAAATAAAATAAATAAATAATAGATTAAAAACTAGGTTCAACATAATCAAAAGACATGACTTACCTTGGCCTTGCTAAGCTAGGAACTCTTGATCTTCTGGTGGTGCTCCTGCTCCTTCGACGACGTGATTTAACGTGAGAGGAAACAACCGAAGCACAAAAATAAGATCAAATAAAATTCAAATAAACTCCAAAAACTTTAAAACTAGAATAAAAAATAGAGCTCGAATTTAGAAAAAAAGGACGGGATCGATCAGAGCTAGGACGCATCAGAATGGGCTCTCAAAAAATTAATCTAAGGAAAATACTGGAAATCAAAAAAGTTACTGTGTTGTGGACTCGGTGCACGGAATAATTAGTCTACAGTGGACTCGGCTCATAGAATAGTGCACGAATGACTGGGATACTGACACGGCAGCTAGGGCTGACGTGGCGGCTAGGGCTGATGTGGCAGTTGACTGGGCTGACACGTGGCCGACACATGGCACTAGGGTTGACATGGCATGCTGATGTGGCACTTGGGATGGCTTGGTGCTGACATGGCACTGATGTGGCATTGACATATGGCACCTAGGGCTGATGTGGCGGCTGAGCTAGTGGCTGACTCGGATGGATTTGGCTCACAGGTTCACGGAATAGTGCGGCTGCCAGGTGGGACTCAGTTGGCGGTGGCTCTACTCATGGCGGACTTGGGTCACGGAGAAGGCGAACTGACGCGGGGGAGCGGGTGTGGGATGATGTCATGGCGATCCGACGGTGGTGAGTGAACCATGTGGACGCGGGATGACCATTGGTTCAGATCTGGTCGGACAACTGCGACGGGGGATCAAACAATCCGGGGTACGACGCGTGGTGCAGTGCGCAGCGCAAGGAGTCGCAGGTGCGCACGCAGTCTGAGGTGGCATGGTGAGCGACGATGCAAACGCGGCCGGCGTTTGTTCTCCAGTGGTCTGCACAAGACGGTGGGCGCTCACCAGCGGCAGAGGACAACAGACGGCGGCTACGCGGGACGACCATCGTCCTAGACGGTGGCGAACGGAGGAGCAGCGGTGAACTCCGGCGGTTGAACTCACGACGGTTGTGAAGGCGACAGCGGCGCTCGACGAGAACGACAAGGCAAGCGAACGGCTCGGGATGTGGAGGAACAAAGGAGGTGTGCATCTTTTAAGCACGGATGTCGAGGGAGTCCAGGACGGGCATGGGAGCGGAGTTCACGGCAGAGACAGCGTGCGGCGCGAAGTCCCGCTGAAGCACGCGAACCGAGGTCACGACAAAGATGGTCAGGATGACGATGAACAGTGTCCAGCCCATTGGATGCGCAACATGTGGCAACGTTGGGGATCAGACGGACAACTGAGAAAGCACGGATGAATAGTGGCTGACTCGCTGGATGGAGGATGTGTGTCCTCGACCGAAATCCGGCAAACGTGAAGCGGCGCGGCTCGGATGGTGAGGAGATTGGGTCGATGTGAATAGTGATGGGCGGCCCAACAACGTGCCCGAGTTTTAGGGTTTTCATTTTAGAAATTCAAATAAAATAAAATGAGCTCTAAAAATAGCAAATAAACCCAAAAATTCTTTAAAAATCCTTGAGACACAAGAAACCCAAATAAAATATTTTTAGTATATGTTAGTATTATTTTATTTTAATAAATTTTATTTTAAAATCTTCAAAGAGGCTTTGAAAATCTTGATATTACACTTGCCCTCTGCTCTGTCTCTCTATTTGCTTCATCTCCACTCCACCAATGATGACCACCGGAGAAGTGGTCTCACACATGTCCTCTCTCCCAACAGCACTTTTCGCCATCCCTCTGCGTGCTCATCCTTTACCCCCAATCTCCTTTGCTTCTTCTTCCACCGACTTCTCCCATCGATTCCTCTCCCCCCAGCCCCCTGCTCCCCCAAAGGAGCTCCGCCGCCCAACATCTCTTCCTACACCCCTTCATCCCCTGGTGGAGGGCAAAGTCAAGAGCAAAAAGGGGACCAGATTTACATATTGACCCCTTGCGTTTGCTCATGAACTAGCGCGTGGTGAAAACTGAAGCGATGGAGGGGCACCTCCCGCGGCATTGATAGAACTCAACAGCATCTTTTTAGGAATATTTAGGCGCATTTTTTGCTCAAATGAATATGCTACACATTTTTTATGGCTGTAGGTTGATTATCAAGAGAAACAATACGCTTACACTACAACAAAAAGGGTTATCACAGACAATTCGGAACTGTCATAACAAATACTTTTCTGAACCGTCTGAATTTATGTGTCAGTAATAATCGAAGGTTATCATACACGGTTTATGAGTCATCTATGATAAATACAACATAGACAGTTTGTAACTAGAACCGTTTGTGAAGAAAACTATTACAGACGACTCGAACCAAAAACGTCTGCGATACTTTCCATCACAGACGGTTAATAGATAGAACCATCGTGATGTGCAAGTATCACAAGCGATTTTTGTTAGAGCCGTGCTGTGATAATCCTTCATAGATGGTTTATACCACAAAACTACCTCGATAGTTCATTCTATACATAATTTTTTTACTAGCCCTTTGAAAACAAGCAAATATAGTAGCAAATAGAACAACATATTACATTAAATTAAAATCCACCATTATAGCATAACAAGATAACAAGCATATTACCTATCTAATACAGCAAGAATATGGCAACAACACATCTACTAATCCTATGACCCAACTCTTTAACATGGCAAGAATATATAAGAAGCGAGATCTAGCGGACAATAGAAGCTGGATGCATTGGATATCCTTAACACCTGCCATCAGGGAAGAGAGGGGAGAGGATCGGATGGCAGTCGGGTATCACTGGGAATGAAGGAGAGGTGGTGGTAGCGTCACCTTTGTGTCACGACGGTGACAATGCACAAGACACTCTTACGAGACTTATGAAAAGAGTGTCTTGTGTACTGAACCGTGATGTCACAAGTGGAGGCAAAGCAGCTAGCTCGTAGCGGTAGTTGGTGTTGTCGAGGGGAGGATGCCGGAAGCTAGGAAAGGGAGAGGGGGATTAATAGGGGCAAAAGGTGGGAGGAACCGGTGCTGCCATTCGATATGGAAAACAGACAGGTGAGATCAAAATCTAGGGGATATGCCACGGATCAGTGATGTGTCATTATCACAAATGGTTTGTTATACGAATCATCTATGATAATGCACATATCAGAGACGGTTTGTTATACAAACCGTCTGTGATAATGCACATAATAGCTGTGCCACCTCATTCCATGTGTGCGTCGCCCTATTTGCTAGGACGAAGAGCCATTGTTGTTTCACCTTCAGCAGCCAATCCGCTAGACCATCCGATCGTCGTTGGACCGTCCTCAATCCTCCAAACCATCCGATCGTCATTGGATCGTTCGATCACTGTCATCGTTCGAACAGTCTAAATGTCCTTACCAGAGACGGTTTGTTATACGAACTGTTTGTGATAATGCTCAAATATGCGCACCCTACTCCTGCCTACTAATATTCTAATGCAAGCAAGCCTTAAACTTCCACATTGTTCTGGCTTTATGTGCAACGCGGTGTACAATTCCTTGATACCACAAATTCAATCTCTTCTAAACTGTCCTCTCCCTAATCATCTTTTTCACTAGATTTCTCAGTAATGGTATCTAATATTATTTTGATCTCCTTCCTCACATCTATCCATTATGAGTTATTCGGCCGCAACCTTACACAGACGGCTAACAACTTATGTCTGGAGCAGCTCCTCCGCTCATGCTCTACTCTCCTTCCTCGACTCACTTCCATCCGTCAGCTGGACCTCATTATTCGCCGTCGACGGAGGTGTCTCATTTTTGCTCAGGAAAGGAAAACCGCCCTCAGTCTCGTTCTTCTCTTCAATGTGCACAAAGCAGAATAAACTCTTGCGGCAGTAGAGAGACATATGAATAACCTTGCCGATCAAGCGAAGTGGCGATTTTAAGGAAGATTATCATGACATCCTCTTTGAGGTTATAGTCCATGCTAATGATTTCCCAGGCTAGAGAAGGAAGTGGAGAGGGCAAAGATAATCTTCACAACATTCGAGAATGCAGCCGCTGATCTTCTAACTCCAAAAGTAGAAGAGAAAACATATGAAACTTAGCAGACCAAGATTTGGGAATATCTTTTTTGGGACTTTTGTAATAAATTTGACTTGAATTTGTTTTTTGTAAAAGTGACAAGTCACACTTATCTATTCCAGCTCAATAGCTTCTGTAGTTCATATGACAAAGGACAAAATATAGACGGTTGTAAATAAAAATAGTCTGATAGTTTCATAAACGGTTCTAACTAAAAGCCATCAGTAATAATGGATAAAACACAGACGGTTGTACATAAAAATTGTTTGTCATATTTTATAAACGGTTCTAATTAGTGATAAAGGGAGATATCATAGGTGGCTTTTAAACTTAACCGTCTGTGATAGTTTTAGATACGGTTTTCACCATGAATCATTTCTATTAATTAAAGCACAGACATCTCCACATGAACAAATCTGTGATGAGGCGTCTAGTATAGCTTGTTTTGTAATAATGTTAAGGTATTATTCCCACAACATATATACGCAGGAAGGTGCCCCTAGAGAAGAGAATTTCAGTGTGGGCATATAATTGAACAGGTTGGGATGGAATAATCTCATCTTATCAGAGAGGTAGTTGTTAGCCTGCTCTTGGTTATTTCTGTAACAATTTCAAATACAAAAGTTCGTTTTCAGTTCTATATATTAGTCTAGAACTTGGATGGTGAAACATTGTGTTTGTTATTCCTTGGTATTAGCTGATTGTTGATCCGCAAAAATGGAGATGATAGTATTATCATAATCCTATTTTTTTGTAAATTTGAAAAGCCACCATGCTCAGAATAAACCCAGAAAAATTCAGTGATGATGAAAACAAGGTTCTATGTTTCTTTCTTGTCATACAAACCTCATGTTTAGATGATACTTAGAGCAAAGGGAAATAGTGGAGGAACTGGAAAAGGTTACAAAACCATCACTATCTCAAGCAAAACACTTATTTGTCCTTTTCAAGTTCTAGCTATTACTTTACTTGTTTAGTTACTGGTGGAAATTGGGTTTCATCTAGCGTAGAAAGTATCCATTTTCGCTTCTACATTTGTATAATTTATTCAAGAATGAACTCAACTTGATGCAGCTCTGGACTTATATGGAGCTTTGAGATCTAGGACATATGATCGGGCTATCTTCAAGGTACTTGTTTTGATTTAGATGGGTTATGTTAAGTTCTATGAAGAGATCCAGTTCATATTTAGGTCATGCTTGTTTAGTTTCAGTAGATGCAGAACATATGACCATGCATTAGAATTTATCCATATATTTTCATAGAAGTAGATGGGTTATGTTAACCGGGTCATGTTTGGTATGCAACAGCAAACATCATTTATACAAAAGCTTGGCAATGGTATCTACAATTAGGATAGTGGACAATCGTGTTGTGCTTCAGATGAGTAGTCTTTTGTGGAAATTGAAAATTTTCTAGTGTACCTTTTGAAAATGGTCTTCAGACAATGCGTAAATAATATGAACAACTAAGTGAACAAGCTTCTCAAGCAGAAGAAAAGAGAGAAGCTTCCAACATTTATTCCTCCAAAGGTTCTCAAATTTTCAAGCAACCTATCCTTTCTGTGTGCTTCATTAGAATTTATTTTGAATGGTAGAGCTCCTGCCTTCCCATTCAAAAAATCTTTGTCATTCTGCTAGCAGTTCTTTCAATTTCACATTAGTTGGACTAGTTTTCTTTCTTCCATTTGAGAAACCAATACTATGTCTAATATCCTCATTTATAATTTTTTTTAATTAGCCAACACTGAATGCATTGATTGAGTCAGGGAACTCGCTAGTGAAAGAGCAAGAACTGATAATGAATTCGAAATTGTTGAAAGAATATATGAACAATTTAGATGATTAGCTCATAACGCAAAAGCAAGTACAAAAAGTACTTGAGGTGCTTATCTCAACCTAATTATTATTTATTTTTTTTGCCATCTTTCAGTAAATTACACCAGTTCTCTTGCGTTTGTTTGTGAGTTTTGAATTTGCGTTATCAATTATTCGAGATACGTTGCAACGTACGAGCACTTGACTACTTTATTAGCATGTGTTGGTCGCAAGCTGTTTTAATTAGGGGTGTACTTTGGTTGGTCGCGCCGTTGACAGGAATGCTTGCAAAGCCGGGTTGGCAAAAAACGACCAAACCGGATATGTACTGTAGTAGTGTGAATAGTGAATCTGTTTATGCTTTTGCTGATAGCTAGTGGCTAATAGAAACGATTAATGAATAGTAGTGTATTATGTAACAAAGATGGTACAACAAAAGGCATTACAATATTTAAACCGCTATCGACTTATAGAATTATGATATAATAAAATACAAAGTACGTTATAATATGTAAGAGTGAAAAGTAGTGACTTATAAAAGCGGCTTATAGAAATTGAGATCTTCTTATTAACTTCTATTTTTAGAAGCAGAAGCCAAAAATAAAAACTAATATGAACAGGTCAGTGAAACAAGTAGCGTGCTCATGTCTTGAGACCTTGTTCTCTTGATTTATATATGTAGAAAGATTGATTCTGAAATATCATGTGTCGCATTTCCAATCCTTTTTGTTTTCTTTCTTTTTGTGAGTGTTGTCATTATTAACTGCTATTGACCGTACTTTCAGCTAGTTGTACATGTAATTAACATAATTGCGAGTATGCAATAATTCACAGCATGATACAAATTTTGTACATGTAATTACTTTTTATTGCGAAGAGAGAGAACACACATATATATGACCGTGGAGCAGCGTACACAACAGTACACAAAACCACCTAAAACTTGGAAGCACTCTGTTTTATACCTATAGATACTAGAATATATATATATAGCACGTAGTGCATAGGAATTAAAAAGTGTGTCCCCTCAATGGCAGACTGCAGTTCATCAACGACGATAAAGACTGAGAAATTAGAAATCGATCGATCAACACACCACAGCGAAACGGTCGACATGCACGCGCATGCATGCGTACAGGTGCAACTGTGGTTGGCGGCCGGCTGGCTTATTGCACCGGCCGATCTGCTGGACCGGTGGAGAGCTCGAGATTTATATATCTAGTCGAGGCCCATGTGCTTCCTCATGCCGCAGACGAACTGGTACACCGTCTCGGCCTCGGGGAGGGACTTGGCGACGCAGTCGTTCTCCCGCGCGCACCGCGCCGCCCACGCCGCCAGCGCCGGGCACTCGTCCGCCACGCTGAACCCGCCGAACCGCTCGTACGTCAGGAACCACGGCGCGAACGGCACCAGCACCACGTCCACGTACCCGAGCGCCTCCCCGCCGAAGTAGGCCTTCCCGCCCAGCTCCCCCTGCAGCGTCTTCAACACGCCCACCATGCCCTTCCTCCCCTCCTCCACCGCCGCCGCTGCTTTTCCGGCGACCTCCACACCCTCACCGCGCACTCCGGCAGCTGCACAGTACGTACGTACGAGTTATAATTAGCTTGTGTGCAATGTAACTACGCATCCGTACACTCGTGCACGCAAAAATGAACATCGGTGACCTTGGTGTCGATGTAGGTGGCCCAAAAGCGGGCTTGGGCGCGGGCGAAGGGATCAGCGGGGAGGAGAGGCCTGCCGGTGCCGGCGAAGGCCTCGTCGATGAACTCGAGGATGGCGAGGGACTCGCAGACGGGCTTGCCCCCGAGTAGGAGGACGGGGACCTTGGCGTGGACGGGGTTGGAGGACAGCAGCAGCGGGCTCTTGGCGGCCAGGTTCTCGGCCTTCTCCTCGTACGCCACGCCCTTCCTCGCTAGCGCGATGCGCACGCGGTTGCCGAACGGGCTGACGAAGCAGTTGAGGAGCACAACACTCTGCTTGTCTCCCGCCATTGCCTCCCTCGAAAGCTTCTATCTAGTTGGTTTGATGTGGCTAGCTAATTATGCGGGGTTAATGGCTATAGGTGCTTCCCTTGGGTTTTTGTGTGTTGGTGCGTGCGTATATATATAGGGTGGGTTTGTCGTTAAGACCTATGACTCATGGCTATGGTTTTTTTAATTTTAATCTGTTTGTAAGAGACAGTACGTAGAGGAAAATAATCATATACGATTTTAGTAGATACAACTGAGTTCGATACAGTTTATATTATAATTTACCTATAGACCCTGTTTAAAAAATGTACCGTTTAATGGTAAATTACCGTAGAAATAAAAGTTAATATCTAAGTATAATCCAAAAAAACATTTAGGCATAATCTATGGGATCATTTGTTACAAGTTTTACCTCGTAAGAGATTTCCCTTTAATTTTCATTTGTTTCTGGGGTTTGTCCACTTGAATTGGTGCTAGCTAGGAACTAACATTAACATATGCTATTTTTTTATATAATTAACATATGCTAATCGGTCTCATCGACCTGGCTTTGTTTACATCGTTGACAATTGTACTCTTCTTAGGTCGTGTGAAGCTAGCCAGGAGAGCTTTACTTGCTGCGGTGTTGCTCGATGGCCTCGTTTGTGTCAACATGCTTCTAGCAGCTAAGCTACGCTGAATTTGTTTTTTGAGTTCGTCTTACGCGTGGGCCCCTCGCCAAGGACGTCTCACGCAATGCGTCGACAGCTGGCCACTGCATGCCGGGGCCACAGGAGCTGAAGAACTAATACTCAACTTCTTGAAACAGTTTCTTCACTTTTTTTTCATTATCATCTTATTCTGAGGATAAGACAAAAAGTCATAGTTATATCACACATATTACCCCTCTTGTTTCTATCACGCATGCGTATATCTTCCTCACTTTTTCTCATCGCTCATACCATCTTTCTAAAAGCCAATTTTTTAACTACTACTATTTATTTTTAGTAAAAAAATCATAAACCACAATAAAAAAAAGTTGAAAGACAGCACGAGTCACCGCCTACGTCACAGGGTATAGGCTCGAGACGATCCGGCCGTCCATCTTATCATGGATGGCCTGATGTTTCATAACCCCGGTGACGTCAGTCGATTCGGTATGTACCCATGTTCTTGTCTGCGCAGCGGATGGAGGTGGGCTCGATTTAGTAGACGACACACAAGCTAGATTTAGTAATTACTATGATTCATGTCTTGGCGTGACATGCGACAACAGTGCATACATCCTGCCGTAAATCCCAAGATGTTCTTTTCTCTTAGCTCACATGTACATCCATAAGATCCGGGAGATCCTCCAGTTTTAGGGCTAGCATAACGAAATCAGGAAGGGACATGGATTTTTCACTCTTAAGATGAACATCCTCCCACAACATCCACCGTCTGATCCACTTTAAGATCTGAGCATTTGAAAATATACTAGGAGTATGTCCCCACCTCCCCATGTGTGCATGGATCTCAATGAAAATTCAATTATATATAGCTTAGGAGAATGTTCACCTATATAAGAGTGACGAGGATAGAATAATTCTTAAATTATTATGTTATTGTATACTTTAAATATACATTTTATCACTAAGGGAGAAAATTTACAGATTAATCGTAAGCTCTTCTGCGACTATCCCATAGTCGTAAAGCTATCCTACGACTACTTGATCTTAATCCTCCTATGACTATCTTATAGTCGTAAATTCTTCTACGACAATGAGTTAGTCATAAGCGGTCCTACAACCACCTTATGGTTGTAGACCTTCCTGCGACCAGAGTATCTTCAACCAGCATGTCTACGACGATATGCCACACTATGGATTTGTCTGACAAGGAGGTTAGAATATACATTTATACACAAGAACCACACATGATATCTCTTTGACAACAACCGTCACCTGGCGACGCTAATTATGTCTCTCTAACAATAACTTCCCTCTAGCGATTATATCACGGAAATCTGCGGCGTCTCTTGGCGCGTGACAACGATCTTCATTCTATAAACCATATAAGGGTTGGCGTCGGAGGAAGAAGGGATCGAGATCCATGAGATTCGGAGATCTGCAAGTCCTTTTGCATTAATCTGTTGTAATCATCCTCTTTAAGTAATAGTGACATAAAACATATGGTTGTTATTTTCTAGGA